>JBBJLR010091603.1:0-10335 GCA_037577145.1 Brachypetersius gabonensis | reverse complement strand
TTTCTATTAGCTACATGACAGAAAGAATATACTACATCATGTTTAATAAATCGTTCAGTAATTGTGTGATCAAATATTACCTTTTTGCAGAATGTTTTTGTGTTTCATTTTCACTTGGTTCAAAGCTCTTCTGGCCCCAGAAGGATTATATAAGAAACCATATATTCCTAGTCAATATACATTGTGATTTTAACCTAAAGAAATGACTTAGTGATTTGACAGTCAAAAGGATGCGGGAGGGGTGTTTAATTATTTTGCATTATAATAAAAGGGGAGGCGATATCAAATTTGCAATTTAATTTACTCACGCATTTACTCTGTCTCTTTCTTTAGCCGATGCAGCCGTATTGCTCTTTTTCCATTATTATTTGCTTTATTTCTTCGTATGCGTGCATTAAAACCTCCATCTCCGCCTCTGGGAAGTTCTCCGCTCTCCTTTTTTCACTTGGATTTTCCATGTTGACTCGTGAAATCTGCGCTCCATTGGAAATGTCTTTATATCTGCAGCGTGTGCGCGTTAACTCTGGGGAACTAACAGCAGGTTGATTAAACTCACTCTTACCAGGTGTTTTGGAACGACATACTCCTGGGATGCGGGTTTGGGGTAAATCACCCCAGAGGTTCTGATTTACCAAATGGTGAGTTAACCAAGCGTTCTGGACCCC
The DNA here is from genome assembly GCA_037577145.1 of Brachypetersius gabonensis. Lineage (NCBI taxonomy): Eukaryota > Metazoa > Chordata > Actinopteri > Characiformes > Alestidae > Brachypetersius > Brachypetersius gabonensis. The sequence goes on along the minus strand of JBBJLR010091603.1, from coordinate 9,670 downwards.
CCCCCCCACCTGGAGTCACTAAAATGAGTTCACATTCTTGGAGTCGAGTCCAGGAGGTACATTTCGTTTCTACGGCAAGATTGGATCTGTTTCGGCCTCGAAATGATTCGATGTTCTTCACTCGTGTGAGTCGTTTCATCCACAGCTTCACAGCTAAGCGTTAAACGAGGCGTCCGTGAGAGAGTCGGCTCTTTTTGGAGCAGCGCCGGGCTCCGCTCGAACAAGCGGGTTCAGAAATGAGGAAGTGCAGGGAGAAGATTTAACCATCACTTGGGTTCAGCTTCGGACTGAAAAAAAGCTGTATATCGCCGCTTCAAGGTGAGTTGTTTATAAGAGTTTAAGGCTCCGCCATAAACTTAAAAATCTCCCGAGCCGTTAGGAGGCCGCGTCGCCGGTTAGCACGCTAGCTAGCCCGCTGAGCTCTTAGACCCGCTGGTGGGTTCTCAGCCCCGACACCGCGGAGGTAGTGGTCGACCTGTCTTGGTTTTTAACTTCTGGTCTGGTTTGTGCGAGTCCTTCTGTCTCTGTGGCTATTTAAAGTGCGATCTCCTTTTCTTGGGCAGACCGCAGAGCCTCTCTCTCCTCGGGTCAGAGCCTCGAACACATGGACCATACAGCCTCGCTTCTCTGTCGCTGCTGGAAATCACACAAATATCGTACCATTTGCCATTTGTTCACATAACGTCACCCTCTTATATGTCACGGTAAAGGCAGAATTTGCCCTGAATAAACGAGTTGAAATGAAAAGTAATCTGCACATGATGCAAGGATTAGAAGGGGATTATCGTTTTACAAGGACACAGCAATGAATATTCTTCCAACCAATTGTGTAAATATGGTTACGTTTAATAACACGCCTGTGCAGGACAGTTGCGAAAAGAATCGGTGCAAGTGTGGTTTACTCCGTGGTGAGGAACACCCTGTGGCTGTGCAGGGTGTGTTTAGTTTACAGTGTGATTCAGTCTTGGTCCTTGAGGAACTCCCCTTTGTTGTTTACCTGCGCCTTGGCGCACATTTTAATACAACCAAGTGTTTTAAATGAGCAGGTGAGTTAAGGAAGGCATGCTACGAGTAGACAGCACCCTAAAATGAGAAATGCATTGCTACAGGAGCAGTGAGAAACCTGGCTGATGACTCTTGATAATCCTGGTGGTGCGTGAAGCGTGTTTCTGTGCACTTTGCAGAGCTCAGGTGACGTGCATGCCACAGCTGACAATGGGAGAACAGTGCTCAGTTGTTATGGCTAAGTTTGGTCAGTTATTATTTTTCTAGAGGTTCAGTAGATTTAATTACTTGTTCGACTGTTTGTACTCTTGCATTCTCTAAACACTTCCAGGACATCTTTAAGACTTGTAGGAGTACAGTTGTCATATGTTGACAGAATTGATCAATGCTGTGAACTGTGTAGACACACTTTGTCACTCACAGGAGAATTAGGCCAATTATTTGCCTGAAATTCCAAGGTATGCACAACTGATGCCGTTTAATCTTGCTTAACTGAGTGAATAAGGATGGATAAACTCTAGAGCAGAGGACTTCCCAGAGAAATCTGTGACTTGGATCCAGTTTCCAGTCCTGCAGTTTTTTTTGTTTGTTTGTTTGTTTGTTTTTTTAAGTATATTTAACCAATTGCTAATGGTGCTGCAAGTCTGTATCACCCTTAGGGCTGGGCAGTGTTTAATTTTTCAATACCAGAAAAATACATTGATTTTGATAGTCGTTTCTGAACCATACCTTTTTTTGCTACCAGTAATAACACTAAACATTACAGCACATCTATTATTTCCTGCTCAATGATGCAGTCAAAGGATTTTAATAACAAAAAATATTAACAAATGCACTGCATATGGTTTTAACCATGTCTTTGATCCACTTAGCATAAAAAACAACATTTACCCCAAATCTGTTAACCAAATGTAAATAAACAACATTGTATTGGTGTGCAAATGAACAAAATGTGAAAAAACAGTAACTCTGTCTAACACTCTGCTGCATACATGATGCTTACCTACTTCACTTAGCAGTCTTTCCTCAGAAAAATGAACATTTCTTCCTTCTCTGGGAACAGACAGGCCTGCTCCTGGCTGATGGTGTTCCCAGTCGTAGAACGTGAATGCTCTGAGGGTGTGGATGATTCTTGCACGCAGAGAGACTTGGTTGCCAAGTCTGAAAGCTTTGGCAGAGCATCCTTCATGTTCCGCCACTGAGTCTCTGGACTAACTGAGGATAGTGTAGATTGTAGACCTCTATAGAGCCTTATCTCCTCCTGAACCTTGTCTGTAGTGCTTAAAGTGTTCTCTGATCTCACTACAAGGAAACAAGGAACAACGAAAATGAGACGTTATTATTGAATAGACTCAAGTTAATTTTCTTCTTTAAATGAAAATTAAATCTCTATTTGACCAGTTTTACTTGTGTAATATAAGCAGGTTTTATTTACAATGGAAAAGGAAAGATCATTGCAGGTGATAAATAAGGGTGTCCTCTATCGTGAGGCACTAATCATTAGCTCCTGCTTTAGCTTCTGACACTTAAAGGCTGTGCCCTCCTACAAAAACTGCCTGCTGCGCTCACTTTTGTAAGACAAGAAAGTTAGATCTTTGAGTTGACCTGCTAAAAACAATAAGGAAATCAATAAGATTATAATGCATTCTTGGTATGGCCTTGAGAGATCATCCCAGATCTTATCCTTGAGGATTTGTGTAAAGACAAAGTCTTCTGCAGTAACAGTAAAGTCTTGCGTCCTAATTTTGAAAAATTCTTCTGCTTCTCTAAAGTCCTCATCAGAAATTCTCTCTGGTCTGACGAACATATACATAGTTTAATTAGCTAGATTAATCTCATGAGCGGAATAGTTAACACTGGTAGTGAAATAAGCCTGTGACCATTTCCATCCTTATTTACAAAACCGTCTTCACTTTTTAACCCATTTTTTAAACCCATTGCGTCTGCCTGGATGGCTGGTAACTGCTCAAGGAATTGTAGATTAAAAACTTTTTACAAACATTAGCCAAATAAACATTATTCAACATACAAGCAAGTGTGCCACAGGACCCCCAGTGTTCAGGGTATTAGATGCGCAGAGCTGGTGCTCACTGGCCAGCCACTGGAAGAGGCTGAAAACACACACAAACACACACCAAACTACTCTCAGGTCATTTATTTTATATCAAATTACAAGCAAATATATGAAAATTGTGCAAACAGTTCACAACAGACTCACTCTGGCTGGGGTCCGTGCTTTATGTGGGCTAGCACCATGCGCTCCTCGTGTTCTCTGTCCTGCGTGAACACGTTTATATTGTCTTCTAGTGGAAAACACAGCTTCAGCGCCTCACAGACGCTCATTCTGGGTTTTAGACTCATTTTCGCTGAGTTATATTTCATTTTAAAAGTAAAAAATACTGATAAACAGCTCCTCCCTCGCCCCCGCCCCTCTACCCCCTCCCCTCCCGCCAGCGGCATTGTTCCATGTTTTTTAAATTCTTATAACTTTACTTCTACGCGACACAGGAAGTCCAGACAAGGCTCGGGATGACATCTGAAGCTTTGTTATTCACAAAAAATGGCAGAACTTCCATAAAAGGAGCTGTTTTGCTGCACTACGACCATTTATGACAGCTGCGTTTCCGGCACGGATCCAAACTAGCAACTAAACTAGCTTCGCAACCTCTGTTTTCTTCCAACGAAGAATAAAAAATATTGAACGTTTGATCGAACACGTGGTTTAGGTTTTGGAATCTGGTGCCGAAAGACAATACATTCTTCGATCCTCATTAGGATCTGAGTATTTCTGTTGGTACCACAAAAGTGCAGAATCCAATACCCAGCCCACTCTGTAGCATATTGTCTGTTTCTCAGAGCATCTTGTTTAGTTGTGATAAAATGAAAACCACCTGCTAAATGTTTTGTAGGCACCCCTTGTGTTGCCATAACAGCCCCAACCTGTCAAGGCTTGGACACCAGAAGACCTTTGAAGGTGTGCTGTGGGACTTTAAGAGCAGATTCTGTAAATGGTGAGGTGGGGCCAGGTACTAGTTTGTTCAGCACATGCCTCTGATGTTTGATTGGATTGACCTCTGGGGAACTGTCATGTTCATGCTCAACCATTCCTGAACACATTTTGAAGTACAGTAATCCCCTGCTTTTTGAAAAAACACTGTTTTGGTAAAACAAATGTCTAATAATAATCACTGCATACCAGGACCACTGCACATGACATGCTGTTTTTGTATTTTTTTTTTGTATTTTCTCTGATCCAGCTGTGAAGCCCTTGTGAGAGTCACTCAGATCCTTATCCTTGCCCATATTTCCTAATTTAATGCTTCAACTTAAAGAACTCACTGTTCATTTGTTGCCTAATATATGTAATTGACAGGTGGGATTGTAACGTCCTAATGAATGTTACTCAGTTCACCTGGTTTTAGTGTTCTTTAAAATTGGTAGTTGATAGTAGGCAGGTAAATTTACACTCCAATTCAAGGCATAGATATTCTAATTTTTTTTTGCTTTGAACAGGCCAGTATAGTGTAATACCTGGAAAAGTAGTTATAGTCAGGAATAATCTGAGCCAGGCCTCTTTATTTTGTTGCTGATTTAATGGTCCCATGACATGCTGTTTTTTAAATGGTTTTCGTGGTCCCCTAATACTGTATAATATCTGAAGTCTCATTCCGAAATTCAGCCTTGGTGCAGCATTATAGCCACTTGGGGTGCTTCCACACCTACAGCATTTAGTACGCACCAAACGTGTTTGGTCCCTTGGTTTGGTTCGTTTGCGTTGATGTGAATGCAGTCTCGGTACTTTGGTGCGCAACAAATCAGTCGATCCGAAGGCGTGGGATCTCTTGCCGCTTTATCCGTTCTACTCTGGTTCGGTTCGTCTGGTGTGAAAGCAACCAAACCAGATTGAACGAAACGGCATGGTTTAATGCATTCTGGGTATCAGATGAGATACGGTTGATTGATAGGCCAGTGGAAGACCTGCTGGGTCTGCAGAAGATCGCCGGCTAATAACGAAATGATCATTCAGGAGGAGGAGGGCGGGGCTCTTCTCCCTGAAGTGGCTGCAATGCACCGTTGGCGAGACGAATAAATCAGGAAGTTGGTTTGGAGTCGCAGCCGTAAATCATGTTCGAAATGAATTGTCTGAAAAAAATTATTTGCAGGTACAACGTAACGCGCGAGGATCAGCGCCACGAGCGCCATGCAGAGCTGCTCCTCCAGGATTACTGAAAGTGGGGTGATTTTCTGAAAATAGTCTGTTTCCATGCCGATGGTCTTCGCGTCTATTCTGGTTTGTTTAGAACTCTGCATGTGTGAAAGCAAACCGGACCCACATCTGTTTACTACACTGTAGCATTTTACTGACTGGTGTGGACTAAAGCGATCGAACTATAGGTGTGAAAGCACCCTTAGAGCCAGTCCCTCAATGAAATTTCCTGAGGACATGCCATTTCTGTGTCTGTAGCTTTAAATGATGATGACATGGAGAGGGGCGGAGCGAGAAGGAAAGAGGTGGGGCGAGGAGGAGAGAGGTGGAGCAAGGTAGAGGGTGGGTGGGGGCAGCTTGCGGCCACGGTACCATGCGCTAATGTTCCCAGTGTATAGCAATGACTGCTCCGATCACGTAGCTGGTAAAAGACAGTTGCATTCTCTGTAGTGAGATTCGGGACATTTCCTTGATACTAAAGCAGTTGATCATGTTTACAAGCCATGATGTCTCTAGAGGAAAAAGTGGTCTCTCACACAGATGGTGGAGCAAATTTTTTGGGGGGAGGGGGGATTCTCTGGGCAAGCAAAGCATAAGAAAGGGGAGGTATTTCCCGCTATGATGACATATGGGGCCAAATTCCAGATCCTCTGAGCTTGTTCTCTCAACCGCAGAGCAGGATGATCAAAGCACTCTTTATGTCTCTCACCATTTCTAGCCACTGCAGGATCACAGACAGGTTTGGGGAATTCATATTAATGTTTAAAAATCTCAAAGTGAAATCTTCATCTCATGGGACCTTTAAGGTGTACCTCTTTAAAAATCTCTCAGAGCTTTAAACAGATCAAATTACTTAGTTGTACCTGCAATGACTATCTGCAGCTGTCTTCTTTTATAATTTAGTATCAGAGAAAGTTTCAGCAATTATATTTTAGAAGGTTTATTTTACGATCAGTACTAATGCAGGTTTGGTTGTGTTATAAAATTGCTGGATTATCTTGCTCTATCTGTTTGTAGTTTTTTTAAAGACACGAGGCAAGGCATAAACATGATTCAGTGTGCACTGTTTGCAAAAAAAAACAACAAAAAAAATCCCAAAGGTACTCTATAAAAAGCTTATAAAAAAGGGTTCGTTTGATCATGGCCATGTGCAGGTACTAGAGTCGGGTTACAATTAATTGAGAGCTGTTTTGTTGGCAGCCATTTAATATGAGATGAGAGAATATTGCCGGCAGTTTATCTTTTCATTTGCATTTTGTTCTTGTAGATTTTAACCTGAAAATGTATGCAGTTTAAAACTGATTAAAGAACAAAGTTTATCTCAAAAAGAGCTGTGAAAGATGATCAGTCAGCCAAATGCTGATGCAATTTGAAGTTTTTCACAAGTGTTATCAAATAGACTAGACTGTACTGGTCAGGCTGTACATTCATTCGGCTTAGAGGAAGAGTTTTAGGGATGCGTCTTGCATGTTCGTCTACAATTGCTCAGACTGACAGGGAGGAGTAATCTTTTGAGATCAGCAAAATGTAGTAATCGTCTTAAGCAGAGGTATTACAAGAGTGTTCTCAGCCATTGTTCTATGCTCTAGTTTTTTCACCTTGTACATCTAACCAGTATCAGGACTCAATTAATAGGATTTTTTTTTTCTCTCAGGATTCCTCAGTGCTTCTTCAAGAGAGTGGGTTCTAGATAATATTAGCCCACTGTACCTTTTGGCCCTACTGTCTTGTGTGTGACTGCATTAAAGCATAGCTTTTTGCAAACTGAAGAACTAGCACAGCTTTACGGTGGTGAACATTTCCACCATGTTATACCTAACTTGCAGAAATAAATATTTAATGAAATAAGATGCATGCAACGTCAAATTACTTTTGTTTGTGAAGTATCTAAATGTAATATGTACTGCACCTTTAATGTACTTGTGACTTTTTTCTTTTTTTTACCCATTAGCGTAACCATGGCAGAGTCCAGGCAGCCGTCTGACAGACCTCAGAGGAAGATGTCCACTTCTGGAGACAGTTTATATAAAGTCCTAGGGCTGGAGAAAGGGGCTTCAGCTGAGGACATTAAAAGAGCCTACAGGTAAGATCCTTTACTGCTTTGAATTGACATATTTAAACAATTTCAGCTCTGAATTTTACAGAGATGAAAAAAGAGTGTATAAAAATACTAGAAATTAGAATTAATTAGTTTCAGTGTGAAAGAGGAGCTAAAGCATTTGGAGCATCAGGATGCACCGAGATTATATTATTTAGTGATCAGTTAGTTAAAAGATTCCTTTGTAAAACAAAAAGCTGTTTTGTTTTTTTTCAGTAATTAGGTTAAACGAAAAAATCTGATGAATACTTTCTCTTCCCTTACCCCAAAAGATAAAATTATTCAAAATAATTTTTGTTCCCCAACTTATTGCACCCAACAATTTGTATGAATGAAACACACACATGTTGTTACATGTATGTATGTGTTATATATTTATATTTTTGCTTTTTTATGGCAATAAAATTATTCTGGATGTTTTCACACAAGGGGCCTCAGGGAAGGCTGTATCCGTCCTCGAATTCCACACCAGGGTTGAGCCCACAATTTGTCCACAGTGCAAACACTTCAAACTCCACAGTTTTTTTGATCTCCAGGAGACCAACGAGCCCTCATTTGTATTTTTATCCCGAGTAGATCAGGGTTTATTACCCGAATATACACACACACACACACACACACACACACACACACACACACACACACACACACGAGATGTTCAAGTAATTTTTTCCAAGTCAAGGCGAAAGTCTTTGAGTGAATTTTTAGAAGATATGCTAATTGGCCACGCCCCATGATTCCAATTGGCTGTTGCTTAGCAGGGGGCGCGGCTGTGTGCTGTGATCTGCCCTCACCAACATGGAGGATTTGCCTTAAATAATCTGAAATCTAAATATTAAATATGAAAAATATATCTCCACTCTAAATGTGAGACTCCACAGTTAGATGGGGCTCGGTGACCCCTTTCCAACGACCTTCAAAAACCGCTATTAGCTGAAAACCATTCACCTTGGACAAAAGTAATGGGACAACGGGGCGAGGGGATCGTTTTAGGGGTCGTTGGAAAGAGTGCGAGAAATAAATAAATAAATCCATGAAATTAACATTCTTTACGAGTTTTGACTCGCAAGTCACAGCACCGAGTCAAGTCTCCAGTCGCTGAGGGAAGTGTCAAGTCTTTGTTCGTGCGACTAATATAATTTGGTATAATTTGAAGCAAGATATTTATTGCAATATAATATTAGTTCAGTTAGTGCAGTTCAGTATTCTTCTGTATAGATATTTTCCGAAAGACGCCTGACTCAAATCCGCTCAACATCCGACTTCTTAAACCCAAACCAGGTCCGTATGACCGTCACATTGGTCTTCTTTACCGGCACCTTCTCTCCCTGTGAGATTGAACTGTAACCCCAAAGTAATAAATAAATAAAAACTTGTTCTGAACCATTTATTTGTCATCTGTAGTTTGATTTTGAGGAGAGGAGAGCAAAATCTATTAAAATCGAAAATCTGATTTATTGTGAAAAAAAAAAAATCAGATTTTATTTTTAGGCCATATCACCCAACACACACACACCTATACATACATACATATATATATATATATATAGAGCCTTTATAGTGTTAATGTTGTTCTGCTTTGTCTTTGTATTAAAGACTCCAGACGCTGACTAGTCTGCAGAAAAAAAAAGGAAATGCAATATTTCCATTCCAACATTTTTTTAAAAAACAGAATTTACTTAAACTGAGCATTAAAATTATTAAAATCTTAAATAAATGTAAACATAATTTAAATTATAGTAAATTATAATAAAAGCAGCACAGAAGATGAAGAAACTGCCCAGTGATTCTTGATTTTTGTTTTTTAAATCGCAGTAGGTTTATTACTGTAATGTTAATAAAAATAAAAGAGGCTGTTGAGGTCAGTCGCCGTCCAATGACTGCTTTAACCAGGTCACTACAATAAGACGCGCTGCTGATGAACAGTAAATTATTGGACTGTAAAAATATTCCTAAAAATTACACCAATTTATTACTGTGTTTACCTGTTTATACCAAAGAAAATGCCGGTGCATGAATTACAGTACAGTCTGTATGGGCTTACCGTAATGTTTTCGTTAAGGGTAATGTCTTAAATGAGTTACAAAAAAAAAAAAAATATATATATATATACACAGTGAGCCTCGAAATTATTCATACCCCAGGCAAATTGTCACTTAAAGTTGATTTTATTCAACCAGCAAGTCATATTTAGAGGGGAAATGACAGGTGTATGCAAAAACAAAATACAATGATGTACTAAAGACATTATTGAGGGGAAAAAAACATTTCTCAGCGTTTATGTACAAATATGCAAAAAGTGGCATGTCCAAAAGTATTCATACCCTTCCTCAATAATCAATAGAAAAGCCTTTATTGGC
>JBBJLR010091592.1:0-10336 GCA_037577145.1 Brachypetersius gabonensis | reverse complement strand
ACACACACACACACACACACACACACACACACACACACACACACACACACACACACACACACACACACACAGTGCAGGACATTTTGTAAATTTGGGATGAAGTGCATTGGGGTAAGGGAATTATTCATTTCACAAACATGCTTCACGTATTATTTCTCACAAAATGAAGTCTGTCCCCCACCCAGCTGATTCCAACTGCTGCAGACGGACAGAATGAGGGAGAACGGTAGGACTGGAAGGAGCACTGGCAGTGTTTGTGAATGACAAATGTTGTAACCCTGGGCACATCACTGTGAAAGAACTCTGCAGTAGAGACATCAAGCTGTTAGCTGTTAGCATGCGACCATACCACCTCCACGGCGAATTCTCGCAAACTATTGTGATGACATATGTACCCCCTGCAGCTAACACAGATGCAGCCTGTGACTCCCTCCACTATGTGGTCAGACTGCAGACTTTATCCCTTTGCTGAGACGGCCAGTGTGGGAACCGTTGTTGGATCATGGGAGACCAGTAAGGAGTCCGGCGCTGAAGACAAGGAGGCCATAGCGGAGACTGGTGCTGGGCTGTCTGCAAAAGCTGCTGTGCTGTCCGAGAAGGATTCTGGGCTGGCTGAAGCCACTGAGAAGGGTGCTGGGCTGTCTGGGGTGAACTAACTGGAGGTGGAATGAGCAGAGGGGTGCTAAACTGAGCTGAGTATAGCGGAGTTGAGTTGGGCCTAGCTGAGTTGAGCTGGATGGAATTGAGTCAATTTGGGCTGAGTTGAACCGAGTACGGCTGAGCTGACTGGGTGAGCTGATTGGCCAGGAGAGTTGATTGGCCCCACTCAGGGAGGCCAGCTCTTCTTTCAGATGGGGAGTTAAACCCTCGCAGTACACAGCTCGGAGAACCGAGTCACTCCACTAAGCCTGGCCCGTCAAGGCGCAGAACTCCGCCGTGTATTCCTTGGCCGCCATCTTGGACTTGCCGGGTTCGGAGCAAGGGGAAGCTGACAGGGCATTCTGTCACAAACCGGACTTGTCCGGACAGACAAGAAGAGCGGACCGAAATCGTGACAGCATCATGGACTACATTCATTTTTGTGTGGATAACACTGCACCCACCAGGACTTTCCAACCATTAAACCCTGGATTACTCCAGAAATCAAGGCTGCTCTCAAGCAGAAGAGGAAGGTCTTCAAGTCAGGAAATAAGGTGGAGCTGAAAAAGTTGCAGAGCGAGCTGAAAAGACTGATCAGGGTAGGGAAAGTCAACTACAGGCAGATGATGGAAAACCAGCTTCAGCAGAACACTGTCAGTTGTGTCTGGAGAGGCTTCAGAACCATCTCAGGTCACAAAGAACAGAACTCTTTGCTAGTGGGGGATGTGTGGTGTGCAAATGAACTGAAGCAGTTTTTCAACAGGTTTGATTCATCTGCTCCTGCCTCTCCCAAACATTTTTTCCACTTCATACCTCCTTTACACATCGTTATGCATTCCATATTCCATGCTCACTGCTCCTCCCCCTAACCATGACTTCCAGAACACAATCACCCTGCTGTCTACTTCAGCCATCCATGTTAGAAGAGAACTGAGGAGGATCAGTGGTAAGAAGACAAAATGTCCAGATGGCATCAGTTCAAAGTTTGTCAAGTCCTGCGAGGATCAACTGTGTAGGGGGATGTAGCACATCTTCAACCTGAGCCTGAAGCTGAGGAGAGTACCACAGCTTTGGAAAAACATCTTGTGTGGTACCAGTGCTGAAGACCCACATCCCAAATACCTCAAAAGCTACAGACTGGTGGCTTCAACATCCCACCTGATGAAAACTCTAGAGTGGTTGGTCCTTGCTCAGCTTTAATCCCTGGGGAACTCATCTCTGGACCCAATTCAGATCGCAGACCAGTTGTCATTGGGGTAGATGATGTCATCCACCTCCTAAATCATTCCTTCTCTCCTCTGGAGAACATTGGGAGCACTATGAGAATAATGATTTTTCCATTGCCTTCAACACCACCCTACCCACAGTCCTGAGGGACAAACTGGAGCACACAGGAGTGGACATCACCCAGCTACATGGATCCTGGACTACCTCACTAACTGACCACAGTAGGAGCTGGTGGTAGACTTCAGGAGACACAAATATCCTCCACCACAGCCACTGAACATTTGGGGTATGGACATTGAGGCTGTGGAGAGCTACAAGTGTTCACCTGAATAATAAACTGGACTGGACTCAAATGCTCTTTACAAAAAGGGAGGCTCAGGTCTTTTGGAGTGCAGGTGCTTCTCCTGAAGACCTTTCATGATTCTGTTGCAGCATCAGCTGGTGTGGTCTGTTTGGGCCATCATCTCTGCTGGGGACAAAAAGAAGCTGAACAGGCTGATCTGCAGGGTCAACTCTGTTCCAGGATGCCCTCTGGACACAGTGGAGGCCTACTTAAAAGTAGGAAAAACACTGTAGAACTGTGGCTCAAAACTGATATGCCTACACCCTAGCCCCAACCCTAGCCACAGCAACCAAAAAGCAATAAAAAAATGTTCGTACACCCCCCCCCCCCTCACACACATACATACAAACACACACACACTACTTACTGCTTTGTATGATCTTGTATATGATGCTCAGTTGCTTTGTCCTCTAGTAAACTCAGCAGCAAAGAATAGGTTCTGTTCGACTCTTGCAGTGCCTCACCTGTAAGCTCTTTGATTTGAGCAGCCATATCTGTTTGACTGTGGAAAAAACATGACTCAGCAAAGTGATAAACATGCATCATGTGATGATGGTGGTGGTGGTGGCCTAGTGGGTAGGATAGACTAAGAGGTAATGGGTTTGAATCCTACCTTCAGCACATCACAATGGGTCCCAAGACTCTTAATACCAAGTTACCACCCCACGGGAACAGAAGTCACTTTGGATAAAATCGCTTGCTAAAGGGCCCCAGTCACTTCGAAGACAATGCAATCAAATTGAATTCTTCATTGAGTTTAATCGAACTGAATTAAACTGAATTCCTTGTTCGAATCAAATACAGAGACAGAGTCAAAATGCAGAATGGATTCACTTAATTGAATTTGTTTACTGAAAATGGGTTAGTCATGGGTATCCGTGATAAGTGCCTTTATTTGCTTCATTATTCCAAGGTCTTGGCATTATTGATCTGTCTAGATGGCACTGATCACTTGTGAAATGAGCCGATAGGACTATGATTGCAATGATCTAATTTACCTCTGCATGAGAACTTGTGATTCATTCACTAGAGCATTCCACTGGGTCGGACCTTTCGGCTTCACAAATGGGATTATCTGAAAAAGGCAGAGAAGAGAATAGTAGCTTGTAAAATGGTGTGTTCAAACATCTAATTAATACGAATCTCTCATGCTAACCTGCGGCCCGTCACTGCTGTGGAGCATTTACAAGTTGGTTTATTTTTATGTTTTTTCATAATACAAAATCAGTTGTTGATATGTCAGCACAGTAACAGGTTAGAGGCTGTACAGAGAGCTGTAGATAATTTTATAGCAGCTAAAACACTGCATAACACTGAGGATGGGTCACTTTAAATGAGTAGCCCACCTGCTACCTACAGCAGCTTCAACAGCCAGTACATCATTTATTTCAATAATGATAGCTAGACTTATTATTTTTCATTTCAATTCATAGTCTTGTTTCTGTTTGTAAAGTGCGTATCTGCGCTCAGTGATATCTTCTATGAAATGTTTGGATACATAATTTAAAAATAGTAGAATAATGACTATGTATTTAAGGTGGCTTGGGATCATTTTGTGGGGAAGGGCTCAGACCTTCGGCAGAATTCAAATGAGCCATTTTAATTTAGATTAATCTAGATTAAAATTTTAATCTAGATTAATTCCAATATTACAGTGAGATTAATCTACATTAAAAAATTAATATATGTCCACCCCTAGTAAAAATACATAATTCAACAGCTGTGGTTAATAAGAATAATTTCAAAATGTAAGTCTGTACTTTACACACAAAAACCAACACTCAGTAAAATGAATATGGAAACTCACCAGGCTGTTAAGATCATGGGTCATCTTCTGAAGCTGCATCTGTGTATCCGTGACTACAACAAACATGTTCACTAGAGCTAGACACTGGTTTGCTTCCTCCTTCTCCTCTTTCTCCTTGCCTACTCTGCCTCTTTCCTCCTGGAGGCTACAATTCACTGCAGTGGCAAAGCTATGTAGCTGCAGCTGTAGTGTCTGCGCAGATGTTTCCAGCTGTGAGAATTGGCTCATGAAGGCTTCTCGTGCTTCTGTATAGAAACAATTAGATTGTGAACTCAGCTGTTCTTTCATTTAAATGAAAAAAGAACAAAACAAGAATCACCAGTGAAATCCAGTTTCACAGTTAACACAGCCATTAAAAGTGTTATTGTTAACAGAGCAGCAAGCGTGCTCATAAAGAGCCCTCTGAGAGCTTGGCAGGGAACTCTTTAAGAGTTAGGTTTAGCCTGTTAAATATAAGTAAAATAAAATGTGTACAGATTGCAAAATTTAAACAATGTTTTAGAGGATTTTGCAAACAGTATATCCAATATAAAGATGTATAGACAATGTAAACAGTGTAGACAGTGCAACCAGTATAAACAGTATAACAGTATAAAACAAGTGAAAATAGCAGCTTAAGTATGGATTCTTAGTGGTTTGTGCAAGAATTATGCAAACATTATTGCACTACGATAACCAGTATACACTGTATAAATAGCAGCGTAAGTATGGATTCTTAGGAGTCAATATAACCAGCATACACAGTATAACAGTCATGGCCATAATTGTTGGCATCCCTAAATTTTTTCCAGAAAATCAAGTATTTCTCACAGAAAAGTATTGCATCAACACATATTTTACTATACACATGTTTATTCTGTGTGTGTATTAGAACAAAAACAGGAGGAAAAAGGCAAATTTGACATAATGTCACACAAAACTCCAAAAATGGGCTGGACAAAATTGTTGGCACTCTTAACTTAATATTTGTTTGCACACCCTTTGGAATGGAAAGGAATGGAATGGAAATGCTGACGTTTTTCATTTAAACGTCAACAGAGAGTTCGTGCTGACACTGATGCTTCTGAATCTGCAGCACAGCTTGAATTTCATTGGAACTTGTTTGGGGCTGCTTATCCACCATCCAGACTATCCTGCGTTGCAACCTTTCATCAATGTTTCTCTTCCTTCCCCCCCAGGGAGATTAGCTACAGTAACATGGGGTGCAAACTTCTTGATAATGTTGCGCACTGTGGACAAAGGCAAATCTAGATCACTGGAGATGGACTTGTAACTTTGAGATTGCTGATATTTTCCAAAATTTTGGTTCTGAAGTCCTCTCACAGTTCTCTTTTCCTCTTTCTGTTGTCCATGCTTAGTTTGGCACACACAGACTAAGTGAACTTCTTTCCTTTTTATCTGCTTTCTGGTGTGATTTTTATATTGCCCACTTGTTACTTGCCCCAGGTGAGTTTAATCACGTCCTTGAAACAATCTTATTTATCCACAATTTTGAAAGGGTGCCAATAATTTTGTCCAGCCCATTTTTGGAGTTTTGTGTGACATTATTTCAAATTTGTTTTTGTTCCAATACACACAAAGAGAATAAACATGTGTAAAGCAAAACATGTGTTAATGCAATATTTTCTGTGAGAAATACTTGATTTTCTGGAAAAAAAATTCAGGGGTGCTAACAATTTTGGCCATAACTGTGAACAGAAGCTTGGATATGAATTCTTAAGATCAGTGTACGACGTTAAGTTTATGTAAATTGTATAAAGTGGCCGTGCATGAGTATAAGGTCAGTGTAAACAGTTTTTTTGGGTGGAAGTGAGGAGGGTCCCAGGGGGCAGCATGATGAGGAGAAACTGTCCCGTGGTTTCTTAATGACAGGAGTGTGAATAGTCCATGTGACATGAGGGGTCCTTATGAACAGTCAGTGTGCAGAATGTATTTTCTAGTGAGGACAGCAGAGATCAAAAATCCAGGGTTAAGTGCAGCGGCTTGAGAACACAGCCCTGCAATGCTCTGCTGCTCATTAGGATTGTGTTGGAACTGCAGCCATTCTGTAGTGACTGGAATATCTCTGTTAGGAAATCTAGAATCCAACTGTAGAGAGTGGTGTTTAGACCCAATCCACTCAGGTTCATTACCCTTTTGGGGAATTTGTGGGATTGAAGGCTTAGCTAAAGTCTATGAAAAGCATTCTGACATGCAGAGCATGCAAGTATGTTGTCGGGTCAGGCAAGACAGAGTACCTGCTCATTGGAGGGAGGGAATTATATTTCTCACCAGCTCTTTGTTTTCTCATCACCATCACTGATGTGGGTAGGGCTTGTAGTTTGTGACTGCCTGAATGCCCTGCCATATGCAAGGTGTGTCTTTGGTGTGGCTGAAGTTTTCATTGATCCTGTGTGCATATGCCTGCGTTGCTCTCCTTATAATGCAAGACAGGCCTTGTCTAGGAGACAGTAACATACTCTATGCACTAGTGAGAGTCTGTGCACTCCTCCAGGTTGGTGGCGTTACCATTCATTGAAGCTTCCTTAAAAATGCTTCAGTCTGTCATAGCAAAGCAGTTTTAGAGAGCTGAAATTGCACCACTTGGCCTCACCGGTTTGAGATTTGTATGCATTTACATTTACATTTATGGCATTTATCAGACGCTTTTATCCAAAGCGACTTCCATTTCTAACTACAGGGGACAGTCTCCCTGGAGCAACTTGGGGTTAAGGGTCTTGCTCAGGGACCCAGTGGTGGCATGCTGAAAGTAGGATTCGAACCCATGATCTCTTGCACCAGAGGCAAGTATCCTACCACTAGGCCACCACCACCCTATGAACCATGAACACAGTGATGTGGTCTGAGTCCCTGATGTGGGGATTGGAGAAGGCCTTGTAGGCTTCATGCATGTTTGTGTAAACATTGTCCAATCAGTGCCTGGTTTGCATTACAAAACAAAATCACAACTGGCTTCAAACAATTACTGGTTTGCTCATTGCAGCTTTATGTAATCCAGCTTGTTGTCCAGCGATCAGAAGTTTGCAATGAGAGGGGATGGTATTGCTGATCTGGTAGGGGTAGCATTTAGCCTTGAGCTAACACCTTCATGCTATCCTCATTTCTGTTTCCAATTGCTCCGCTTGGGTATCGGCCATGACCGCTTCTCCCCCGGTGAAGTAAACAAAGGCTATAGAGTCACTCTGTCAGCAGCTCACAGGAGAGTTTGGTGCATTTTTTGCAAAGTTTGAGCAGAATCTGCCACGCATACAGGTACAGCAGCATAGTACTGGCGTTCGAATTGTATTCCATTTTTAAATGGCCAGACAAAGGCAAGCAAAATCATTTAACACCGCAGTCTCAGGAGCCACAGCCTGTGTGTGTCGCCATGTTAGAATCCTGGTGTAGAATCTTAGAATTTATAATGTCAGAAGTTTGCTCCATTCATACAGAATCAGAAACTACATACAACACTCAACCACTGGCATATGAGTGATTTGTATGTGTACTTCCCAGCTTCAGACACCAAAACATCTTATCTGATCAACCACATTTAAAGTCAGGGGAAAGTTTTTTGACTTTAGATGGCCTTTAGATCTCTACCACTAGAATTCTCACCTTGAATGGCTAGGAAATCTTCCAAGGCATTGGGTAGGTAGTCCTCACCCTGATGGTCATGGACTTGATTCTCAAGTGTATTCTGCTGATGCTGGTGCATGTGATGTGGCTGCATGTAGATCCGGCGCCTGTAACTGCGGCAGTCATAGTTGGAAAGCAGTTGCTCCAAGTCCAGTAATTTGGCTTTGAGTTGTCTGGCCTGTGGATGTAAAAAAATATTAATGTGCACTGAAGATAAAAAAAAAATCTAATAAATGCATCGAGTATAGAATTTGTCAAGAGCAACGGACTATAACATGACATATTATTGGTCATTTATCACAACTTATTAACCACACTGAGCTGGGGGCTAACCTTTCCTTCCCACATATTCCGATTCAGAATGGCTATTACAATGACAGATAGAGACAGAGAGAGATACAGAGAGAGAGCGACAGAGAGACGATCTGCGCGCTCCGGAAACATCACGAATGACAGAGTAAGAGAGAGAGAGAGACAGAGAGAGAGCATGTGAGAGAGAGAGAGATACAGAGAGAGAGAACGGGAGCAGGAGAGAGAGACGATCTGCACGCTCCGGGAAAGCCACGAACGAGAGAGAGAGAAAGGGAGAGAGTAAGAGAGAGCGAGACAGAAAGTTAAAGAGAGTAAGAGAGAGAGAGTGTAAGAGAGAGAGATACAGAGACAGAAAGAGAGAGTGAGAGCGAGAGAGGCGGTCCACACGCTCCGGAAAAGTCACGAACGAGAGAGAGAGAGAGAGAGAGAGAAAGTTAAAGAGTGTAAGAGAGAGAGTCAGATACAGACAGACAGACAGACAGACAGACAGCGCGAGAGCGAGAGAGGCGGTCCACACTCTCCGGAAAAGTCACGAACGAGAGAGCAAGAGTGTAAGAGAGAGAGACAGCGGTTTTAATATGGAGTCCCGACGGCCATGCAGAGGAACTAAAATTTGTTTTAAAAAAACCCAAAACCATATTGCCACAATATTTGCAGGTTCCCCGTTGTTTTGAAGATTTCCACGTAAAACGATCAGTTTCGTTCTAAAAAAACAAAAAAAGTGTGTGACTGGATCCGCGAGTCCCGATCTGCGTAAAACTGGGGGATTACTGTACATAGGAAAAGATATATAAGAGATGCACGGGAGGACTAGTTAGTCACCAAGATGCTCCTTAAAGAAGCGGGTCTTCAGACGACGCTTGAAGAGGCAAAGGACTCCACAGATCTGATTGCAAGAGCGAGTTTGTTCCACCACTAGGGGGCCAAGACCGAAGAGAGTCTAGATGCACGTCTTCCTTTTCTTTTGAGCCATGGAAGTTCAAGAAGAGCTGTGCTTGAGTGAAGGTTCTGTAGTAGAGGGGTGGTGTGTGAGAATTTAGGAAGAATGAAGACTAACCTCGCAGCTGCATTCTGAATCAGCTGAAGTGGTCTCGTTACCTTCATTGGCAGTCCAGCCAGAAGAGAGTTGCAGTAGTCCAGCTTTGAAATGAACAGAGACTGGACAAGTAACTGTGTGGCTTCTGTGGTGAGAAAGGGTCGGATTCTTCTGATATTGTACAAAAGGTATCTGCATGTCCTGGAGAGGTGGTCAATGTGCGACAGGAATGAAAGTTCTTAGTCCAACATGACACCAAGATTTCTTACCTTCTTAGAAGTGGTGAAAACAGTTCTCAAAAGAAACGAGGTTGTGGCTTGGTGATGGAACCCCTTTGATAAAAAGCAGCTCAGTCTAGCTCAGCGTACTCTACGGGACAGGGTCGAGCCGAGATACGTGTTTGGTTTGCTGGACATCAGAAACAATGCCACATCCTCAAGAGAGAGAAGTATGAAGCCAAGAAACTGGGTAGCACTGGCCTGTCTCTGGCTGACAGGCGGCTTGACGATTGGTGGGAAGGATCTGCTAATGTCCTCAATCTTCGCATCAAAGAACACAGCGAAGTCTTCAGGTGAGAGAGCTGAAAGAACAGGGAGAGATGGAGACTTAAGAAGAGACAAAAATGTGGTAAACAGCTTTCGAGGGTTGGATGCAGATTGTTCAAATTTCATCCTTCATCCTTCATCCTTTGCAGAAAGTTAATCAGTGGCAAATTTGGATAAGAGAGAGCAATAAGTGATAAGATCACAGTCAAGAAGTGTTTTCCTCCATCTTCTTTCAGCTGCTCTCAGCTCCCTTCTGTTACGTCTCAGGAACTTAGACAGCCATGGAGCTGGGAGAGAGACACGCTTCGGTCTGGAAGACAAGGGGCAGAGTAGATTAATTGAGCTGTGGATGGACAGGGGAAGTGGAATTAGAAAGAGATAAGGTAGATAGAATAGCAGAGGAGAAAGAGGGCAGAGATAGAGAGGAAAGATTTCTGTGAGTAGTGGTAGGTGTTACACGTGGGAGATGAGACGAAGAGGCCTGGAGAGGAAATTTGAAAGACAGAAGACGATGGTCAGAGACATGTAAAGGACAGGACAATATTTTGAACATAGGAAGAGACTCGGTCGATACTAAGTCAAGAGTGTTGCCTGCTTTGTGGGTCGGAGGAGAGCCGCAGAGGGACAAGCCAAAGAACGATAGGAGCATGTCAAGCTCACAGGTCTTCAACTTGTCACCTGGCAGATTAAATTTCCAGAGGAGGATAAGTGGAGACTCATCATCAGGAAACAAGCTCAGGAGGACGTCCAGTTCTTCAATAAAGTTGCCCAGAGGACCAGGTGGGCGATAAAGGACAATGATATGGAGC
>JBBJLR010091582.1:0-10336 GCA_037577145.1 Brachypetersius gabonensis | reverse complement strand
GTCCTAGATCCCTCAGCTTTGTGTACAGTCTACCGGGCACTATTGTGTTGAACGCTGAACTGTAGTCTACAAACAGCAATCTCACATAATATGTCCTCTTTAAGTAAGGGGGAGGGGAACAGATCCAGATTGGAACTGAACATGGCAAGAAAGTACATCTGCAGGAGGGTTAGTGACCACTGGTTAAAAGAAATGTAAAAGTTTAACTACATCCAAGCCAAGATGTGATTTTTCAGATATTTTATGTTCTTTCAATATCGTGACCAGGTGATTTTGCCATGCTGCTGCACTGCGGTGTGTCTGTAAAGAAGGCTCTGCTGCTGAACATGGGGAGCGCTTTGACCTCCTTTATCGGACTCTACATCGCACTCTCAGTCTCCACAGACACTGCAGCCAAAGAGTGGATCGCAGCGGTCACCACTGGCCTGTTCCTCTACGTGGGGCTTGCAGATATGGTATGTTGGACCTTTTCCCTTAAACATGTATCCATGTTCTGAAAATTTTTTCAGAGAAAGTGGATTGTATTTGTGTGTAATATCAGTTTTTCCATTATTGTACAAGCGCTCCAAGAAAAGGTGTGCGCCTCAGTATAGAAAAAAAAAATAAAGATGCTTTAAAAAGGCTCTTCAAATTGATTCCATAGAATAGTAGTCAGAGGCCCGCGGACAGTCTACACTGTCACTCTGTTCCAAAACTCTGGATCATTTGGGGGTTTGTGAGGACCAGTTTGAGAATTACTGCCATAGAAGAACAATTCTGGTCCCAAAAGACTTTGAAAGCTTTACAGAATCATTTTTGCAAATAAGATGTATGATGCAAACCTCCACATATTATAAAGGTTCTGTATACATTATAAGGTTTTTTCCAGGAATCAGGTATTCAAGTCAGGTGCCTTTAACTAGCGTTTGTTTTATCTTTTTAAGCCACTCACTGCTGCTATGCTTTCTCTCGTCTCACCTGTAGCTCCCCACCATGATCAATGCAGACAGCAAGAGGCCTTGGCTGGTGTTTGCACTGCAGAACTTGGGACTCCTGACTGGCTGGGGCATTTTATTGCTGCTATCCTTTTTTGAGGACAAGATTGGCGTATAGAGATCCTTTTTTTAATAACACATTTACTGTTTAGAAAACACACTGTAATATAAACAGATACACTCATATAAAATTGGTGGCAAATTAGTGGATAAAGTGATGATTTGTAGAGGCGTCTTGAAGTTGCTAAATCATATATATGTATGTGTGTGCATACATATAAAAACACACACACAAAAGAACTAAATACTATATTAGCCATATGACACCCTCTAATTCTGTCACATAAAGCTGTACATTTCTTTATTTACTGTGTTATCGTGTCTCATTATGCACTTTTCTTACTGTTGTAGTAATAATTGTGTGGTAGTTTCTTATATATTGTACCTGTGTGGTTCTACTTTGTTCTGTTTATAACATAAGACTTACTGCTACTAAAGATATTTCTGATGTCAAATTTTTTAGTTATCCTTTCATGTTAGTTGTCCAAATGGCCAAAGATAAATATCTGAGAATGCAAGAAACATGTTTGTTTGAGAAAAATGAAGTGAGATGGCACTAAAGACCTTTGGTATAGAGTTCTATATTTATAAAATGCTTTTTAACTGCAAATAAACACACATGAAGTCTTGAACGAGTGGTCTGTTCACTGCGAGCCGGGTCCTAAAGGAGCTCTCATGGCGATCTCTGGAGATGATTTACTCTGACTGACTGATGCGCAGTGTTGGATGGCGTGGTTTATAGTTCAGCTTATCCTTGAGATAAACACAATCTCCTGACCTGCGCTATGATGATTAAGCCAATACATAACCAAACTCCGCCATGGCTGTCCGTTCAAATGCAGTTACTCAGCTGGGAGGGCTTAGTCAGTTCATTTGCCCATGCTAATAAGTATTACACATTTCTGTGGTTCCATTGATGTCAGTAGCTTTGACGTCTTCCATCTTAGTGGACTGTAGGCTTTGTTTAATAGCAGGGCTCCTTGTCTAGACATTTCTCCTTTAAGATCACGTGTCGAAGTGTCAGAACTGTAACAAAAGAGCGCAGTCAGGACAATGTAGATCATCCAGAATGCACACATTTCTAACTTTTTTACCCCTTGCTGGTTGTGGATTTTATGTAGTAACTCATACCCGACACCCCCCCACCCCCACCCCCACCCCAATATGAAACTGCATATGACTGACAATTTAGCACTGGACTTATTATGTAAGCACTTAATACACCCATCATAAGTCACTGCAGAAGTCTAAAACATAATCCTTGATGTCTAAATTACTAATCCCAAATAGAACGTAACTGAACTATTATCCCCTTATTTAGAAGTCTCTTATGTAACACTCATGCTATATTTTCCCCACTGCTGTGTTTGTCCCACCTCAGCAAAGATGAAGTAACAAAGGTATGCTACTATCATCTGGCAGCAAGGACTCGTTGGCTCACAAAGTTCAGTTCTGAAATAGAGCCTGTAAATCTTATCAGCAGCCATAAACTATGAACTCTCAATCACTCATGAGCATCACAAATAACAGATAAGCTCAGAGAGTAAGCAAAAACACCAAATCAGCGCAATAGAAATCCTGATATAATTTGACCTGCATATCAGAATTGGACTCCTATGACTAAACATGTAAAACTCAGCCACAGACCAATGAAATAATCACATCATCAGTTCCAGCATTCTGTGTCTAGGTCTGTTGGTTATGTTTTCATTTAAACCCCATAGAAATGGTGAAAGCAGTATAATATATGTAGCAGAAATGGCATCAAATGAAAATCTACCATAACCTAAACACAAAGTTCATATGCAAAAATGAACACGTCTGATCAAGAAATTGAACAAATCTGCATCTAACCAAAGCATAAATACGGCATTTCTTGAGTTTAACATTATGGGAAAATATATATATTACACAATTTAAAACATGCTGTCGTTTTTGTCACTCAATATTTATTTTCACTTTATTTTCAATCAACAAGACATTGAATTTGGAAAAGGGTACCAACACATTTGCACACTCTTGTAAACATATTCAGGCTAAATGAGGCCAGTGCTGTAACTCACCTCATAAACCATCTCTCATAAGCCATCAAATGATTGTATTGACCTTAGATCTTATGGTTTGGATTATCTTTATTATTTTTTATTCACCTATTCACCTAATTCACTTGTTTGAATGATTTCTCAGCATAGGTCTATTAGAAGCTCTATTATTATTATTATTATTATTATTGTTGTAGTTGTTAATATGGTAATGTTCATTTTGTAGATTGTGCACAAACAATCTGCACAAAAACTGCACAAACCTTTACCTTCTAAAACAGATATTTCTTTTCAATTCAATCAATTTTTTTGAGGACTAAATACTATTTACTGTACAGTCGTACACACAAGATACATTATACATATTATATATTCGTTCCTATTCTTTTCTTCAGCTCTTGATTGTAATTCAAAAAGCCTTTTGATACAAAGCCCTTGTGGCTCAATTTTCTCCCAGTTAACAAGAACATCACACATGAAAGCTTTCAATGAATTACTACCTCCAGATAAAAGACAGTTGGCTTTGGAAAGCAAAAGACATGAAAAAATGGTTGTAAAGGCCAATTTGGTTCAGAGAGCTCTCTGGAATAAAGACTCTGTCTGAGACAGAGACAATGTCTGAGAGAAACCTCTCAGACAATGTTTGTGTCTGAGAGGTTAGTTCAGAAGGTATAGTTATTTCAGAAGGCCTTTATGGCAGGGTGGGACAAATGCTACTGAAAGATAGCACAGCTTTTAATGTGCCATCATCACTGCTGATAAACATCACTCAGCAACCCTGTGTATTATAAACTACAGACATCAGGAGACTGAGCTGCTCACCCACACCTCAAGGTGGAAAACAATGTGATAATATGGTTAGCCTACTGGATCAAAATCTGTCTCGATTAAAAGTGGAAGCATGGTCAGAACATGATTTTTTTTTTTTTTAATAAAAGCTCGTATGACAACCGTTTCATGCTAAACTCCTACACAAGCACCTCATTCTGCTTTATGAGGGACTGATTAATGATCAGCAGGAATCACATCTTATTTAATGAGGAAAAGTATAAAACACTGCTGTAATCGACTCTCTCCTCTCACACTGAGACAAGTTGGATGGTGAAACACTACTAGAAGTTCCTCAAAGCTTATTATTGCCATTTAGTTTAAGGGAGAACCAGAGATTAGTTTTCTTTGAATTATTCAAGTTCTGTAAACGCTGCATCATTTCTCTTATTCTGATGTTTGTCATTTCCTTTAAAATGATGCTTTAAAGAACATTATTTTTACTTGGAAATTGGAGAAATATTGTCAGCAGTTCTTAAAAAGTAAGGCAAAGCTGTTCAGTTCAATACTTGCACATAGAAACCAAACATTTTTGCTGTGGCCTCTTAGTTTTTCTGGAGCTGTATGTAGGGAATTTGGTGTATTATATGGAACCCTGCTGTTCCAAATGAAGACTGTGCAAACGCACTCTGTCCTACAAAATGCACTGATCTTGCTACGTCTAAACTCCTTAGAATAAGAGTCCAAACTGAGAAACAGCTCTTGCTCCACAGTATTTAGAAGTGCAATCTGCAGTCCTCTGAGTAAGACGAAGACATTAAACACTAATTTCACACATTGTACTGGCTGCATTTGCGCTTATAGGTACATCAGAAACAGAGTACATTACAGTGATTAGCATGTCGACACGGGGTACCAGTTCTGAGGAAAAAAAAAATGAAGTACAGTTACGGACCAATTTATTTTACTGTGATGGAAGAAAAAGAGATGTAACGCATACAATGAACTAAATGAAAGCGCAATATGGAAAATTGACTAGGCCAGGGGTCCTCAAAGTCAGTTATTTGGACATTCTTGTGGTCTCGCTACTCTAACACACCTGATCTTTAGTGGTGGAACTGGTTTGCATGGAGTGTGAAAGCAGAAATGATGTGGTGCTGTGGCTTGCTTCTGGTTTTCTGTTTAATGCCGGTTCCTGCTGTTCTCAGGTGATTATGCAACTCTTTACTCGACTACTGGCTTCTCTCTTACCTTCCTTATCATTGGCCTCTAAGAAATCCATGGACATTTAGTTGTGGTTCCATGTATGTTACCATTTCATTTGATCAACTCAGTCAGTTAAATAGACAAGATGTTTAATGTCTTTTCTACATCTCTTTAGGTTTTTGTGTGGTGTTTTATCATTTTGCCCCAAAGAAATGAAGGGGATTCCTTCCTCTCCACAGTGATTGCTGCTTTTTTCCCCCAAATAATAGCAACATTTGTAATGATGCCAGGCGTTTTTGTAATGGTATCAGGTGCACAAACCAATTTAGTTTTGTCTTTAATATGTAGAACTTGATATATTTTTATTCGTAACCTTTACATATATTGGTATTTTAATAAGGTCCCAAATGATTTTTTCTGTACCAAATTTTCTGTTTATTTATGAATAATTTCTTCTTAATTGTTTTAATTTTATGTATAAGCACAAAGCCAAAATATATAGTGCATGTAAATTTAAAGTGGAAGTATCGCAAACAACATTTTATATTTCCCAACGCTGTATCTAGTATTTTCCACCCCTGTCCACTCCTAGAACGATGGGACAGATATAAGGCTTTTGTCTGAGGTGTAGCTGTGGCATAATTAGAATGGCAAATGTTTAAAAAGCTGGATGGGTCTGGAATGTACAGTCCAGAATGGCGTAAGCTTAAACACTGGAATTTATCAGACCCACTTTCAAAAAAGCTGAATCATGTTCCTTACCATTCAATATGTTCATGACTGTGAAAAGTCTGTGCTTACTTTAGAGTTAATCTAAAATCGACTGTTGGTTTTTGGGTTGATGAGGAACTGAATCAACATAGATGTCTGTTTTTCTTAGTCATTTTTCCTCATTGCAGAACTGAGTGGTTTTACCTAGACAAGTTTAGGTCTGAAAATAATCCCACCTTTTCTTTAGGCAAATTCCAAAACCAGCGCACTCTTATCCCAGATCGCATATCGAATTTAAAATGTAATTACAGTGTACCTTAATTAATTCAGTGTGATTGCATTAGTATGTAAAGAAGAACCAAATCACTCCACCTCCCCAACTTCCTTTTGCATAAACCAAACAAATGTAGGTTTTAGTCGTGGTGTAACCCACTCGTGATAACAGCAGTCATGCTCCGACCCACAGAGTCAAGTAAACCGTGCCTAGGACCCCTCATGTGCCTCATAGGAAACTAGAGTATAGATTTATCACAGAGTGCTAATAAATAGGATCCTGGGTTCCTAGCTGTCAATGTTGAGCTGTTTTTTTTTTTTATCTACCATTAAAAGTGTGTAACAAATGGACAAATTTGTAGCACATAGCCTCAACTTTGAAAAAACTATACTCACAACCTAGAAAACTGTAGAAATCTGTCAAATAAAGTGCAGAGAAAAGCTATGTTCTAAACACAGATTACATGTATAAAATAAACTCTGAATTCTGAATTCCTACATATTACCCAAAGAGACAGTATTTTGTTCAGTAGTTTCCTCTTTCTTTAAACTTATGCAGTCAGATTACTAATATGCTATTAACCAAACTCAAACCCACATACTTCTCTGCAATGGAAAAATAACAGTGTTCTGTTATCAAACAGGTAATAACAGTAACAACAACCAGAAAAAAATGAGAACGTTGTCAATATTAGATCACATTTGTATCAACACAACCATTTACTAAAGCGTGGTGGAACTATATATACACTCCCAAAACTCTGATGATCAGAACACAAAGATATTTGCATACTTTTCTCATGGGGCCCATGCGTTGGTGCACATGAGTTTGCAATGACGGTTAAAGAAGCTTTGTGTTTATACAAGGAAAAAAATGATTCCCATCAATCATTTCCAGAACTGATTGAAGCTCAGTACACAGTACCACCAGGCAACAGAGGTGTGGAGGCTGCACCACAGCCAATGAAGGCCTTGTAGCTCTCCAGGCCTCGGGAACCAAATCCTCGTGATCGCCGTCAAATCTTTCCTCAACCTCAGTTCAGCAGCAATTAAACTGTAGGCACTCACACTATAATGTCAATGTCCTTCAAACATCCACATTTGCTATCTTTTTTTTCCTCAATATCAACACTCAGGAAATATACTTGTGAGCAAACAAATGTAAACATGGTAGCCACACAGAATTACTGAACATTTCCAGATGAAGGAACTTTGTTTTTCTGCTATGGAGGATAATATTGGGTCTTAGTCAGAAGTACAAAGTCTCCAAACATGTTCTAGGTTTGATCAGAATCCAAATTACACACACAACTCTTCTCCTTTCAACCTCTCTCCTCATAAACCTAATTAAACCCGATTAGCTGGAAACCTGTCCGTCTAATTGAGTCGATTGGTTGAAACATTTTCAGCGGGAACAAACCGCAAAGGATAACGGCAAACTGAGTCTAGTTATTAAATCCCATTGATAACTACTTGATAATGCCACTAATATTAGTTAGGTAAACAAACAAACAAACAAATGGGAAAAAAATAAGGGTCCCACCATGGCAACACCTCTTTATCTCAGTGGAGGGCCGTTAAGTTAACATTAGGGTCCACACTGTATTTTGAGAAAGTTACTGGTATATATTGTCTACCTGCTATACTGGTCATCATGGTTGCAAGTGCACTATATGGACAAAAGTCATGGGACACAACAGAGTTTTAAGGTTTGGACTAGGCCTGTTACTTCCAGTGAATAACAATCTTAATGATTCAGCAGACCAAGACATTTTGGACAACGCCATGCTTCCAACTTTGTGGACACAGTTTGGGGAAGAACCTTTTCTATTCCTGCATGACTGTGTCTCAGTGGACGAAGCAATGGCCTAAACACATGGTTGGATGAGTTTAGTGTGGAAGAACTTGGCTGGCCCAAAAAGAGCACCTCATAAATGCTCTAAAGTAGGAATGGACACAAATTCCCCACATAAACTTTCTTGTGGAAAGCCATCCAAGAAGAGTGGAAACTGTTATAGCTGCAAAGTGGGAACCAGCTCCATATTTAAGTCTGTGAATGCAAGGATATTAAATCGGTGTAATGGTCAGACGTCCCAATACTTTCGACCATATAGTGTATGCATGAATTTGAGGGGCTGCTGGGGAAAACGTAGGAAAGGTTATTTGAACCAATTCAACCATTTGTACAAACTAATTCAGGAGAAACATGATAAAAAGAATACACAGACAACAAACCCAGCTTCTTGTGGATAGCATCATGTAGGCAGAGTCAGTGTTGTGCCATTCTGTTTTTTCTTCTCTACAATGGACAAAACAGTACTCTGCAGGGTCTTTCCAGTCCGTAACATTTTTATAAACAAACCCTGATTGGTATTCTAGAGATCTGGAATTCTTTTCCCTAAATCTTCTTGAAGAAAAAAGATAGAAGAAAACAATAAAAAGTAAAAAAAAATTGACCTAGCTGCATAAACAGCACAAAATTCTTTCTCTGTGTTTAATTCATTTAACCCTTTCACCAAGTGAAGCAGCAGACAGCCAGGACTACAGCAGCCGGGAGCAGTGTGTTCGGACGGCACCTTGCTTAAGTATACCTCAGCAGTGTCACTGGGAGTCATGGGACTCGAACCCACAGCCTTTTAAGTGCAGGGGCAACCCCTTAACCACCAGGACACCATCTGCCTAACATGTTCAGCTAAACTGTGTCTGAAATGATCAGCAAACAATCTAATTAAGGGGCGTTAGTAAAAGCTGTAAATTAGACTTTACTCAAATGTAACAGAACGCACGTGAAGACACATCTGACATATGAATGCATCTATAACATGAAATGCTGCTCTCTAGTGTACACAATGGAAAATGCTTTGGACTGGAAATGGCGCAATCAGCACAAGGTTAATGAGAACAAGACCATTTGTGGACACTTCAGTGACACATGCGTCAGACAGAACTACTTTACTGCAAGTTCTGCTGCAGTTTGGCTCGGTCAGGCAACTGTGAAAGGTAATGAGGCTGAAAAATATACCAAACCGTGAAATTGCCAAACACAAATAACCATTAGGCGTGACAAATCCAACACAAATTACTGGAAAAGTAAACCATCAGTGAGCTCACCAAAAGGAAACGACCTCATGCAGCCAGACAATGACTCACAATATATACTCTTGGAAACCGAGAACAATTTCAGTGGAAAACACCTGCTAACGGCAGCGTGTCTCACACCTCAGGATTTTAAGAAACAATGCCCACAGAAGTTATATAGTGGCCCCATTGTACATCCAGAGTGATCTCTATGTGCGAATACTAGCAGAAAAAGAATGCTTCCATTTTGCCACACTTCCATACCACACATGTGTACACAAATACATACATACAAAATTTGACATGCCACTTTTTGTTCAAACGTAACTAAAAGCTGAGAAATATTTTTCTCCACAATGATGCCTCCAGTGTCATTTCCAATCAAGAAGAAACTTGCTGGTTGAATAAAAGTAACTAAATCAAAATTTGCCAGTGGTCTGAATCATTCCGGGCTTCACCTGAATTATACATGCATATATATATATATATACGATTTTTTCAATTCGACTAATCCGTCAGCAAAGTCGAGTCGACAAGTCGTTTGATGACGTCATTACACACGCAGAAGAGGAACACCGGTGTCAAACACTGAGCAACTTATTAAAGTTCTCTGTAACATTAACGGTCAACATGACAATTAAACTAAACCAAACAAAAGCTAATGTCTGGAATTTGCTGGCAAATGTCAGTGTAGAACTAAGAGTGGAAACGGTTTAAGCCGTGGCAGGACAATTCCCTTCAGTGCTAGCGTTAGCCATGTTAGCTAGCGGAGCCGTTTCAGATGCAGAGCGCCGGTTCTGTTAGTGTACTTTAACACAGACTTGCAGGTTGAAGAGTGAAGTATTTCCTCACACATGATGCGTGTCTCTCTTCTCTGCTGCCAAGTCTCTCGTCTTGTTGTAGTTTTGTTTAAATTCCCAGCGCGCCAACGGCTCTTTTCCATGAAGGGACTATAATTGGTTAAAGGTATGTCAGCGTAAGCCAATCAGAGACAGAGACAGTGATATATATATATATATGAGGGCTGTCAGTAGATTAAAATATTTAATCGCGATTAATCTCATGTTTGCCATAGTTAACTCGCGATTAAATATGTTTGCTTTGTGCAGATTTATCTTTATTAATGGCAAAAGTGGATTAACACTGTAAAAAAGACTGTAAACAAATAAGGGAATTTTTAACCGCAGTGTTCTCTTTAACACAGTCACACAGCTGAAGTTCAAA
>JBBJLR010091560.1:0-10337 GCA_037577145.1 Brachypetersius gabonensis | reverse complement strand
CTATGCCACAGTGTGGCCTGTCTGACTTCACTCTGAAAATATTGAAACAGTTCTTGATTGGAGCTGCGCTTTAATAAGAAACGCATTCAAGTCTATTGCAGATCTAATATTATCGCTCCCTTATTGTGATGTCACACTGAGGAAATTTGCATCGAACCACCCCTCATCTGTCGTGCCCCACCCTCTAGATTAGTTGAAGATCCTCCATTTTTGTCTGCTGGTTTTACGAGTAGCATAAGACTCATGAAGTGTTGAGTTCATCTGGCTCTGACTCGGGGTCCAACATATAGGGGCTGATAGCGCCTCTGTTTTCTGCCTTTTTCACGTGGGTTAAGTGTCTCAATACTTTTGTCCATCTAGTGTATCCCTCACTCTTTCTTTCTCCCTCCCTTCCTTCCTTCAGCCTGGTCACCAAGCAAAAAGCCTTTTACGGGTCAAATTGAAAGGGCCTGAAACTGTGGAGGATAAAGCTGGAGAGTCTCTTTGTGTGAGAGTGATTCTGTGTAAAGAACTTCAGGAACATGTTTTGTAGCCCATAGAGCTTTTATAACTAAAGTGTGTTTTGCATCATATGTCCCATTTGAGATTGCCCCTCGCTGCAAATAAGGGGCCTGGCCCAAACCCTAAAAAAAAAAAGGTATGTCCCAATACTTTTGTCCTTATCGTGTATGTACTTGGAAACAGTGATTATGCTTTTATATGTATGTGGAAAGTACAATGTGAGTGCAAAGTATAAAACATGGTGCTCTGATTAAAGTATAAGAAATGGTGCTCTACATAAATTATGGTGCTCTGATCAAAGTATGAGATAACCAGAGAATGCTCACTGTATTTTGGTGCTTGTGTGATTAAAAATACTATTATAGCTGTGTACAATGAACACAAAATACAGTAAAAGAGTTAATTTCACGCACTGTGAGAAGCCTATTAAATAATGTATTCAATGATCTCTCTTTCTCTTCCTCTTTCAGGAGACGCAGAGAGCTAATTTAACACTCTTGTGGTCTCTCTTGTCTTCTGAAACTGAGATCACAGCCTGCAAGAAGGAACTCCAGGCCCTTCATGTACATCTGCACAACCTTATTGAGACGGTGAGTTCATATTTAAACCTGTTTGCTTTATCAGTGCATGAACGTGAGCGAGAGAGGCCTCTCAGCCAGCCTCACACTGTAACAGCAGAGGTAACGATAGCTTTCCAAGAAGATGTCTCTCATCAAATAGATGAAAATCTTCATTTGGGCGTATTCGAGATGCATTGATTTTGTCAGAAAACCAATCTGCATAACAACCTGCACTTTTTCACCCATCGCC
This sequence comes from Brachypetersius gabonensis, assembly GCA_037577145.1. Classification (NCBI taxonomy): domain Eukaryota; kingdom Metazoa; phylum Chordata; class Actinopteri; order Characiformes; family Alestidae; genus Brachypetersius; species Brachypetersius gabonensis. The sequence continues at coordinate 9,026 of JBBJLR010091560.1, read as the reverse complement.
TGCTACTGAAAGAGAGCAGATCTCCCAGTCTGTGAATCACTGGTGTTAGCATCTGCTTCCCAGCAGCCCTTTTAACTGGCAGCAGCTTTCAGACTGCCTCCCATCCTGCTGCTGACGCTGAATGCAATCGAAGTGAAAAATAAATCTCAGTGTACGAGAATGAGAGAGAGGAAGTGGTCGATGGCTTCTGTGCTTCATATTTTTTTTTTCTACCAATGCACGCCATCTGAAAGTTCCCTGCAAGCTATTACAACTGGCACATGGTGCAAAAGCTCACAGGATGACTATGTCAATAGCTGTATACAAAGCCTTCTGGGTTTGGTAGGGACTTTTAGAGTTACCTTGTCCACCCTCAAACCACGTTTTTACACACAAGTGTGTGATTCAAGGGGAACACTGAGGTGGCACTTTCGTTTCGTGTTGATTCTCAAACAGACGAAGGCCGCCCGACTTGAGAGTCCTGTAAGTAAATCTTAGTGATAGTATTTAGCTCTAATTCGACCTGCGTGAAGCTTCACTACTCGCATGAAAAGCACTCCAATGAGTCCCAGGAGGTTTAGGACTGACTGCAGGGAGTTTTATAAGAGCATTAAAAAACCTCAGAGGTGTTCACTTTGGTTACAAACCCTTTAGGGAACTGACCGAAGCCACAGGCACAAACAGAAGTCTGACAACACGCTGGATTTTCTAGGTAGACTCTACTTCCCATTATATGCTTCACTAGTAAACTAAGGGCCAACAATTGGGATAAGCCCCCAGATAAAGTCAGCAGAGAGCTACCAATACTCCACATAGGTAACCCAGACCAGACATGACACAGCTGGTCTGGGTGGAGGTGCTGAGTGGATAGGATACTTGCCTCTGGACCAAGAGGTCATGGGTTCAAATTCTACCTTCAGCACCACCACTGCATCCCTGAGCAAGACCCCTAACCCCAAGTTGCTCCCCAAGTAGGGAATGGAAGTCACTTTGGACAAAAGCTTGTACTAAATGCCATAAATACAGCTTCTTCGTTTCGCTTTGATTTTGTTTTCCCGCGGTGTGATTGTGTATATGCAGGGGTTGACGTCAGTGCTATGCAAAAAGCGCACCAGTTTTCAGTCTTCACAGCATAATTCAATTCAATTTTATTTATATAGCGCTTTTAACAATGGTCTTTGTCACAAAGCAGCTTCACAAAATGAAATAAACTGTGTGTATGAATGTGTGTGAATATAATGCCTCTGATGAGCAGCCAAGGGTGACGACGACAAGGAAAAACGCCCTAAGATGGCAAAAATGCCATCTTAAATGTGGACCTAATTGGTGACTTAACACTGCGCACAACACCAAGCACCCCCATATACATAGACCCCCAACATATTTATGTCAAGCTCAGTGACTGGTCTCGCAAATAAGATGACCAACAAAACTGACAACTAACTGGTCATCTTCTGCTTTCGGCGGCTCCCGGCAGTTGTAAAACATTTCTCTTTTTGATTGTATAGATTGTGGCCATTATGAATAAATGCCTAGGAAATATAATAATATAATGTGGTTTAATGTGATATGACTGTGTATGTTACTAGCTTCTTCATTTCTCTTCCAGAACAAACATTTGAAAAGGAGTCTGTCTGAAGCTGGGTTTAGAGCAAACGCAGTAGTTTCTGGGTATCAGGTCCAGATCGCTGGGCTAGAATCAACTATTGAGGCAGCAAAACGGGACCTGGATGAACAGATAATTACTCACAAGGAGCTACTGGACTTGATGAAGGTTCTGGGTGCTGAGATTGCCACTTACTGGGCACTACTGTGTGGAGAGGAGCAAACGTGCAACATCGAAGTACAGTAACCCCTCAGTTTTACACGGATCAGCATTCGCATTTTTTCTATGAACCGAACTGTATTACCTCCTCCAGTCCAGCGGTGGCAGTAATACACTGAAAAGTTGTCAACCACCATAAAAAGAAGAAGAAGCTGCTGCAGTATGTAGCATGTCTGCTCTGTGTCTTGTCCTCGTATTTTAAACACCTCCCCCCATTTTCGATTATATTTTTTTTAACCAAAACACAACAATGCGATTTTTCACTATAGGCAGGTGCTCTTGGAACGTAACCCCTGCGAAAATTAAAACATGCAAGAGAAAGATAGAAAATATTATCTATATATATATATATATATATATAATGTATGTATATAACTTTATATAAATATTTGAAAAGAGTCTAAGAATTTGAGCACAAAAATGAATGTATAGTTACAGAATTCTTATCTACCATAACTGTCTATCTACTTTTATCTACTATAATACTAACAGGCCAATATGTGCAGCTGAATTACCACTTTCAGTGTTTTCTGTATGACGCAGTGTGATCTGTCAGTTTGTGCTCATGAGTCTCCGCCCACCTCTGCTACACTGTTACTCCTGCCCAGACTGCGGAGGCCTAATCTGAGGAGACAGTGACGTAATGAATTCATGATGGTGCTCCAAAGCAGATTGATTCCATGTCATTTCAAAGCCTGAAATGTGAAATCCGCCAATAGTCATGCCCTTTATAAACAGTGAGAAACTTTACTGATCTCTTTAGATGATCTGAGATGATACATACATCCTTCTCCTACTGCGTTTGGTTCAGAGCCTGTTCTACAGTCATTTAGAGAGGAAGCCAGCTTTTTGTTCCCATGGTCAATGCTCAGATCTTCACTGTTTCTCACAGAAGCCAGGCCTCTCATCGCTGCCGTTGCAGGTGAAAGTTGCCGTTTGCCCTTTGTCTGTTGGTGGTTAAATCCGTCACTAGTCATGGCGGCTTCCTTGGCTAACGCTGCGTGTCTGCTTCTCTCCCCTCGCTGAATCTCTGAATGAGTCAGCACTTTATCAGCTCTGTGACTTCACTTTATATTAAACAAGTGATGCTTGTGAGTGGAAATTTCACACACACACGTCCAAATGTGCATTCCCTTAGAAGATCTCCATAAAGAAGTCTCTAAAGGCCAAACAATTTCTGTATAATCATGTGTTACCTGTCTCTCCAGTACTAAAAATATATATATAAACAAACTTAGCAGGTTAGACAGTGGCGGTTCTAGACCCAAATCACCAGGGGGACCAAGGGGGGGGCCAGTGTGTTTTTAGGGGGGGGGGGCACATATAACGTCAAAACAGGTCAATATTTTATTATATATATTTTATTTTATATTTAGCTTTTTGAGTCCATTTAGGCTCCGGCTGTTAGCTTTTACAAGGTTACACTACACGCTGCTAGTCTTCAGACGTTTCAGACCATTCACTGCAAAAAAAAATGTGATTCTGGTTACATCTCTGAGTAGATCTTAATTAGTTGGCATAACTAAGGGTCTGGCTGTCCCTGATGATTGGAAAGTCGTTGATTCGAATCCCAGGACTGCCAGTGACACCACTGAGGTACCCTTGAGCCAGGTACCATCCTCACACCATGCTCCTCAGGCACTGCGCTGGTGGCTGCAGACTAGAATTTTGCACTGCCCTTAGCATAAAGTAGTTATACTTGAAGTTCATTTTATTAAGTATAAGTATAAAGTACTTGTAGTGTATTAGAAAATATACCAATTTAATACTACTTCGGACTAAATCGGAACATTTTTAAGGTTATAAAAGTATACTTTATATACTTTCTTTATACTTGTCAGTGTAAGTGGAGTATACTTCACTATACTATTCATAAATACATAAAGTATAGTATAAAATCTTCCAGTATACTGCCTCAGTTTTAGTATAAAATAAGTATGTACTCGTAGTACACTTGAATAAACTACTTTTTGCTAAGGGTGTTCACACTGTGAAAGAGCTGATTACTAGTAGAACATTCTGATGGCTATAGATTATAAAATATGATGTGTAAAGTCAAGCCAGTTCACTCGTTTTTCTTAAGAATGTAAAATTAAATTCGAAATCACTGTTCTCTAGCAGCTAGCTCAGGTAGCTTCTGAGGTAGCTATAGTAGTGCCTTTGGTAAACTTTTTAGTCAACGCATGAAAAATGCACTTAACATTCAAGTGCATTCTGGTGGCCATGTTCTAGCTCTTGACTTCATCCCCAACAGAACGAGTGACGAATTGCTAGTATTTAGGCCTATAGAGCAAGGAGAGAAGACAGACAGAACTCGAACTCGAGCTCACGCCAACGTACAGCAGTCTGTTACTGCACCCACCCCTTACTGCACTGTCTGATTCTGTAAGATCCTCTGAAATGATATAGAAGGCCTTCTTCTACAGGCCTCTTTGATCCAGACCCTGCTCTACAGTCATTTACAGTCATTTAGAGAGTAAACGAACCTTTTTCCCAGGTTCAGCGCTTTAGTTCATGATTAATGTCTTTCACAGAAGCCAGGCCTCTTATCTTTATGTGTTTCCTTGATCTTCCACATGTTTCTATGAATGCGTTTCTGCTCTCTTCCAGTGTGTAACGGTTAGCCCTACATTTAGGGTGTGAGTCTGTGGCTGTTGGTGTGACCTTCATTTAATTAGGTCAGGGGTCGGCAACCTTGAACACTCAAAGAGCCATGTGAAAGTGAAAGTGACCATTCTGTCATCTGTGAACACACCACAGCACACGGTGTGAACAGCGAAATTCAACCTCTGCATTAAACCCATTCACCAACTGCTCCCCGGGCGCTGTGTTCCTGCTGCCCCTGCTTCACTGGTGAATGGGTTTAATGCAGAGGTTGATTTTGTGCTGTTCACGCCGTATGCTGTGAATTTCTTGCTTTTTCTCTTTGACAGGGTTTGTTATGTGTTAGCTGGCAGTAACTTGGTTAAATAGCTGTTGTTGATTTAAGTTTAGCTTTACAAGTTTAAGAACAGACTTTAAGCACTGATGTACGTCGCTCTGGATAAGAGCGTCTGCTAAATGCCGTAAACGCAAACAGAGCCGCAATGAAAGGGAATGATGAAAGAGTCGCCTGCGGCTCCAGAGCCGCGGATTGCCGACCTCTGAATTAGGCGAATAGGTCCCCTTTCTCTTGGCCAGTACAATGTCAGTTACTTATTTAGTGAGAATCTCATAGACTGGCTCAATGGGTGAAGCAGCAAAAATATAGACATAAGTTTTTATAGTTTTTATAATATTCTTACAACGGGCTCATTTAGGCAAATTTACTGGATTTAGATTGCCTTGATCAGTTTTCTACAAAACCCCCTACAAACACCATGACTTTAGATTAGGAGAGCACTGGCGCACTGTCATGTCGTGTCCCCAGCAGACTCTGCACGCAATTTTTTTATTGTTATGCGTATTCTATACAAAAGTGTGTTTGATATTTGTATCAGACAAGTAATAATAAAACAATAATAGAGCATGTATTGTTTTTCAAACATGGATCAAAAGCTGAAATAGACAGAAAATACCAAAAAGGAGCACAGAGAAATGATTCAGGGTCTGAAAGCTACTGGAGGCAGGACTAGAATAAAAGCATGTTCACTTTTAAAAATGTTAAAAACGTCTGAAATGTCAGTGGGTTGCCCAGCTGGGTGTTCCTGTGCACACTTGTACAGGTGCCTCACTGGGTTGTGCGAGCAGCACCCTGCTCTGCACTTTTCACATCCTGTTAGAGTTCTTTCCCATACGGTTCTGAGACACTAGACGGTGAGAACGCGGGGGAGAGAGTTCACTCTCGAACCACCACATCTCAACTGTTCACTGGGGGACCCTTGATGCCATGACCAACATGAAGTCAGGGTTTAAGTAGTGAAACTGGCCCTACGAGGGGCCTGCTGAGGATGTTTTGATCGAGATTAACGCATCACAGTATCGGTCTCTGCAGGTCTTATGGGCTGCTAGGAGGAAACAGATGCAAGGGCCTTTCACTGTTTTGGTGAGGACACACACCTACAGCAGGGGTGTCAAACTCCTGGACCAGCAGGTTTTGGTGATTTCCCTGTTCAGAAGCACCTGGTTCACCTCCCAGTTAATTGTCAGTTTTAGTGAATGTGTTTGAGGAGGAGAACCATCAAACTGTGTTGGACACCGACCCTCCAGGACCGTACAGGATTATAGGATGACATTATTAAAGCCTACTCAATTTTCTATGTTCATATTACAAGCTGTGTTGTTCCATTCTAATCTAATCTGAAGGTCATGGTTCCAAATTTGACCTGAAAAATCCCCATTAATGACATTTAAATAACATGCTGTGGGCACTGGATGATGGCCACTCCTATGGTAAAAGACGTCACTTCATGTATGCAGTGCCCTCCACGATTATTGGCAGCCTTGATAAAGAAGTGTATAAATCCTTAAAACAAAACTGTTTTTTTGTAAATAATGTTATAATGAAAAAGCAAAAAATCATCAAATCAGACATCTATTCGGCTGAAAAAAAAAATAACTTTAATAAATATATTTTTTACATGAAATCATGTGTGCCTCAAATAATGACACCACTGATGTTAACACTTCGTACAAAAAAGTACAAAGTATTGCCGAATACAGAGGGAGGGATCTTTGACCATTTCTATTACATTTACAGCATTTAGCAGAAGCTTTTTTCCAAAGCGAATTCCATTCCCAAACTACAGGGGGCAGTGTCCCTGGAGCAACTTGGGGTTAAAGGTCTTGCTCAAGAGCGCAGTGGTGGATTCAAACCCATGACCAAGTCCAAGTCCAGAGGCAAGTATCCTACCCACTAGGCCACACCCACCACCCTCTCTTTGCACAATCTCTCTAGATCATCCAGAGTCCTCTCTTACACTCTCGCTTCCCCCTTAGGCTGCCTATGGAATTTAGGGCTGAGGACTGAGACGGGCTTGGAAGAAGGTTGATTTTCTGTCTTGTGAACCATTTCTGTGTTGATGTGGCCATGTTTTAGGAAATAATCCTGCTGAAAGACGTAATGACGACCAATTTTCATTGCTCTGGCCGAAGCTACCAGATCCATATTTCAGTTTCCTGATATTTCCAAGAGTTCATGATGCCATTAACATAACAGGGTTCCCAGGGCTGTTGGAAGAGCATCACAGATCCTCCACTGTACTTAACAGTGGGCATGAGGTGCTTTTCCACATATACATCATCTGGTTTTAGACCCGCCTGCAGTGTTTGTTGCCATAAAACTCATCTAACTGAAGAACACGGTTCCAGTTTAAGTCCCATTAGCGTTTGCCAAACTGCACACATTCATGTTTGTGACAATAGGACAGAAAAGACTTTCTCCTGGCATGCCTTCTAAACAACCTGCTAGCATGTAGAACGAGTCTTATGGGTGTCATTGAGACTTGGTGACCCCATGATGCCACACTTGCTGCGGTTCTCTAACGGTGGGCTTTTTTGCCTCCTTTGTCTCCTCCTTATTGTGATGGCGAGATAAACTTGGGTCCTCGTTTGTCACAGTTCCAGTTGTTTTAAATTATTGCTCTAACTGGATCTGGGCAGGTTTTGACGAGTAGCTGTTTTCTTGATCAACACAACTCTGCCTTGTTTCAATTTCTGCTGCGCGGCTAATTTTCTAGGTACTTTTCAGTCAGTTCCTTGTTGAGGGCACCTTGTTTTGTGGCACTTTTTTGTTTCATTTTCTTAAGAACGTTTCTCCCTTGTATTTTTATGTAAAGTCCCCTTACTCTTCCATGTGGAGTCCCTTCAAAACTCCCTTTTACTTCTGGTCCTTCACTTTAATAAAGAGGGCGGCATAGATGTGTGGCAGACAGTTCTCAGTGCAGCAGTGATGTCCAGACGGCCTGGTAGTAGTGTGTGATGCTAAGGTATGAGTATATCAGGCACAGCAGTATTCCTACAGCTCTTGCACTTCTACTAATGAAGAACCTTAGGACGGCTATCACACACTGTGAGGAATATGGCGGCCATTTTCAGTCTATGGTCGCAGAAGAAGATGACTGACATTTAGCTAAAACTGGTCTACAGTCAGCATGGAAAACCAAAGTGTATCTATTTGCTGTGTGTTTATGATAAAAGGGTGGGCGTGGCCTAGCTGATAGGCCTCTGGACCAAGAGGGAGTCGAATCCTACCTTCAGCACCACTGGGTCCTTGAGCAAGACCCTTAACCCCAAGTTGCTCCAGGGAGAGACTGCCCCCTGTAGGTAGGGAATGGAAGTCGCTTTGAATAAAAGCGTCTGATAAATGCCGTAAATGTAAATGAAATAAAGCAAATAAAATCTGTCTGAGATGAATGAGAACGTATTCGTGTGATTAATGATTCTCCTGCATGAACCCTCATTTACTTTGGCCCAAGAATGTCCCATAAGAACAACTTGTATCATTTTACTTTGTAAACTGAATCTCTAAAAGCCCTCACCTATGAACAAATGTCCTGGTGCTCATTTGTATCACACCTTCATGCTTGGACAGCTTGGTGTACTGTCACATTTTGATTGGTCATGCCTGCTTGAAAGTGTGCTCTGAGCTTTGAGTCATAGCAAAAGTCTCATTTGGGTACGACACAACGAGAGTCAAAAACCACTGCGCCCAGCAAGCTTCCCATAGTAAGACTGGGTCTGTTATGATTACGCCACATCGGGAGGCATGTAACTGACAAGCTTGAAGAAGCTCGAAAGTCACGTGGCTGCGGCTCATATATATATTCAGGCAATGACATGTAGGAGGGATTAATCATAACTACTACCTCCTTTACTCTGCTTCAGATTTCACAAGTGCTGTTTTCCAGAACAGTTGATGGTACGTATATCGGTTCAGTTTGAGGTGGGATGGAAGTAATTACATATCAGTAAATGTCATATACCTAAATTTTGTACTTTATTTCTGAGCTGTAGTATTTTATTTTAGGCTGAACATCAGTTAATACACTGATTTGTAGCATGCTGGCTGTTCTCAACAGTTCCACAGAAGTTTTATAGGGAACTAAATTGTACTTTAAGAGTTTTTGACCTGAAACTTTCTATTCATAATGTTTTAAGCTGGTAACCTTTGGCATTTTTGATTTGCAATAACTGTACTTTTACCTGAATGTGTGTGTTACTCCAGCCCATTGTGTGTGTGTGTGTGTGTGTGTGTGTGTGTGTGTGTGTGTGTGTGTGTGTGTGTGTGTGTGTGTGTGTGTGT
>JBBJLR010091540.1:0-10338 GCA_037577145.1 Brachypetersius gabonensis | reverse complement strand
ACACACACACGCGCGCACACACACACACACACACACACACACACACACACACACACACACACACACACACACACACAGGCACACACACAAACAGACACACACACTCTCTCCATCTCCAGGCCTTGATGCGGCAGCAATTACAGCCTCCTCACCTCCCCTTCCACTCGTCCCTCACCGCACCATCTTTTTGTCCCTTTTCTTTTCTCTCCCTCGTTTCCTCGCTCTTTTTTCCCTCCCTTTTCTCTCATTACCCTTCTTGCGCTCTCTCTGGCTCTCTCTCTCTCTCTCTCTGCTGCAAATCATGCAAATCAGCCTCGCTTGTATGGAACATGTATCGCAAAACCATTAATAATTTTTCTCGCATTTTTTAAAAGGAGGATGCTGGAGGAAAAGCAGCAGCGGCAGCAGCAGATGAGGAGGTGGAGACGGAGGAGGAACGAGGGAAGGAAGAAGGAGGGAAGAGGGAAGAAAAGAGTGCAGAGAGAGAGAGAGAGAAAGAAATCGATAGAGGAAGTAATCATGGTGTTCCATTCGTGTGGCTCAGCTCTCAGGATGAAATTCAGCAGAAACTTCTGACCACGAAATCGCTCTTCTCTCCAACCGCCAGGACTCCGGACCCCGGACTCCGGACGACCTACTGCGCTAACTCACCTCCATCATAGCTGACAATACTAAAGTACCAAACACCCCCACCCAACCTCAAACGTAGCCGAACAACCGAGAAGCGTTTGTTGAATCTCTAAGACACTCTTCCATTAGTATACAAGAACCGTTCTGTACCTAAAACAACATGCAGTGATGGTACTTATGTCTCACATTGATTTCCCAATGTATCTTAGTCTGGTAACAGAGTTTCTAACTCCATTAATTCTCTCCACGTAGTTCAGGGCCGGTCGTCCTAAAACCACGTCCATGGATTCAAACCAGCGGAAGAACTCTGTCAGAGCTGTTATTGTTTTAGAGGTCTTTTATTCTTGCTGGGGTTTCCTCAGCCATGCCCTGCCAAGTTGTTAGTGACGTCCTGGTACACCTTCACAACTCTTCAGCCCAAACAGACAGTTGTGCTTGTATTTTGTTGACCTTGCTAGTTTGTATCGCTGTTGCTGTTTTTTATTTTTCATGCAGACCGTAATAAAAACAGCCTCTTTCCAAATCCGTCTGTTGTCATGACAACATTTTGACCAATCAAACAGAAGTGATGCGGCCCGATTTCAGGCCTGCCATCGGACGGCGTGGGTATGGCTCGGGTACGGAATCTAAATAAGAGCCATCAGGACTCCGGACCTCCTACTCCACTAACCAACCTCCATCACAGCTAACAATACAAGTTTAAGCCAATACTGCAATAAAGCCCCCACCCAACGTAGCCAATCAGCGGAGACACATTTGGTGGCTCTCTACTTTAGCACCGAGGCTAACGTGGCTATCAAGTTATCGAAGTTCACCGAATTTCACTGGTTAGCATGATGCTAATGACACTCACCTCATAGCATGTGATGGTTTTTGGTAATCCCGAACCGACTCGCTTATGTGGTTTCTGACACTGCATGACCCACTTTTTTGCACACAAAAAGTGCAATAAAGTGGCCAGTGAGAGGAAATTCAAGATAGATGAATGGAATGTGACTGGAAATAAAATGGACTTGGAGATTATAAAGTAAAATAAAGTATTTTTGAAGGTTTAAAGAAAATGTAAGAAGAAACAAATGGGAATATAACTAGATAAAAGTACAATATTTACATATATATCAGACAAAAGTGACCTCCATTCCTTAACTACAGGGGGCAGTCTCCCTGGAGCAACTTGGGGTTAAGGGTCTTGCTCAGGAACCCAGTGGTGGTGCTGAAGGTTGGATTCGAACCCATAACATCTTGGTCCAGAGATAAGTATCCTACCCACTAAGCCACCTCCACCCCTATATTTAATTTCTGTAGTACAAATCTTCCAAAAAAGTAAAACAAAGTTCGATGACTTCTGAATTTTCCACCCCAGTGAAGCCAAGGACTATAGCTGTTCACATAATAAATCACTAATAGCGTTTAAAAGGAACTGTTCGAAGGTCTAGTTCAAATATTTATATTTTTTACCGCAAGACTAAGGAAGTAAATAAAAAAGGCATTAATTCATTCATTTGATTCGAGAGGGTGCTCTAAGCAAAGGGGTTTACCGGTCAAATCAATCCCTGGTAATAAATCAGCTCCTGGATCCACAGGTTAATTAGCTAATAATAACTTGCCTGATGTCTTTGTGATGATGCTGTCAGACGCCAACACTAGTAATTAACCAGACGTGCTCATCGCACTCAGGTATAAATTATTACAGAGGCGGGGGAGACGTGACCGGACAACGTTTCCATTCTCTGCCTGTGGGAATAACAAGAGCACACAAAATTACACTCGTTTTATACATACGGCCAAGAAAAAAAAACACTTTTCTGTTTTTCTGTCTGCGGTGTGTGTGAGCGAGTTTGTGTGAGTGTGTGTGTGTGTGTGTGTGAGTGTAAGTGAGTTTGTGTGAGTGTGAGTGTGTGTGTGTGTGTGTGTGTGTGTCCATGAGTGTGTGTGTGTGTGAGTGTGAGTGTGAGAGTGTGTGTGTGTGTGCGTGTGTGCGTGAGTGTGTGAGTGTGTGTGTGTGAGTGTGAGTGTGTGTGTGTCCATGAGTGTGTGTGTGTGTGAGAGTGTGTGTGTGAGTGAGTGTGTGCGTGTGTGTTTTTAAATTTACTAACAATTTTCTAGGTATTTGGTGAAATTTTGTCTAGAAAAGAGTCAATGCATTCATTTTCATGGGTTGAAAAGTGTGAGTTCTGATAAATGACATGTGACATGTTGAGGAATTGCTTTGGGCAGTTCATTTTGCCATTAACCAAATGTACTTTTTAAAAAATATTTGATTTTTTTTTTTCTTCTTGCTCAAACCACTTACGTCTGGACTTAACGAAGGCCTTTCTTCATAAGTTCTGTCCAATTTCCTTTGAAGCAGATCCATACTCAGCGCATCTTTTTCATTTGCAAATCTAAAATGTCTTTCATTATTCTAAATTCTTTATCTATATTGGATTTGGTAAATAATTTACTTTCATTACTTCAATCAATCTGATTTCATATTTCATCAGTTCCCAGAAATATCCATAAATACCTCCAAGTCCATGCTTGCTTCCAGTATCAGTAATAGTATTATTGTTTCCAATATCTTATACCATATTTCTTAGTGGGACTGTAGTATCTATTTTATTATCAATTCCTTCATGGTGTGTGTTAGGAGAAGCCAATAGTGGATGCAGAAAAAAAGCCGGAGGCAGTCAAATCTGTGAAACTTCCAAAAGGCAAAACATAACCCAAAAACTTTACTTTATGAAAGATACATACAAAAACTCAAAAATATACCTTATGAAAGAAACAAACTGGGAATTGGGTACCCATTCAAAGTGTGAGCGGCCAGTGCTAGAGTTGGGCTAGCTGAAGCCGAGGCTCGAAGCGTGTATTGACTATAAGGGCGCGTGGCAGGCGAAGCCCCGCTTCGAGGTGTGTATCGTTTGGCAGAAAACCGATATCGTTTTGACCGATGACAAACGAAGCCTCGGGCTGCGTCCGAAATTGCCTACTACATACTACATTTGAGTTAGTACGTACTACTCTACCGTCAAAATAGTACGTTCTATACAGTATGAATGACGGAAGTATGAATGGAATTCGGCCGGAAGCAGTAGGTCATCCGGGTTCTTCTCGCCTACTGTTTTTCCAATACTATGAATTCGGACACACTACTCGCCTCGCATACTGCTTTTCGCACTATATAGTATGGAAGTATGCGATTTCGGACGCAGCTTCGGTTTGTTACGTCAGCGTTTCATCAAGTGTCGCTTCCTGTGAATTCCTGGGTGAATTCCGCCGGCGCCTCGTGGGTCGCTTCGTGGAGAGTGTATGAGCGAGTACCGGACGGAATTTTTCTTTTGTTTATTTCCAAACAGAACCAGCACACAACACAAAAAATTGACCTATGTGGGAACATTTTGAAATGGATTCTCCCAATAAGGCATGTAGCTGGAAATTATTATTATTATAACTAGCGGGGCTTCGTTTGCCACGCCCCCTCATACTTCATATGCCCATCACTAGCTAGCGCTCTAACCTATAGGAGCTGTGATCTGTTTCTCTGCTCCTCTCACACTACCCCTTGGGTCCATCTACACCATGTTAAGACCTCAAAGCCCCTCCCATTTAGACAAATCCCAAAAACAAATCAAACATCTCCCAAAGACTCCAAAAAAATACTAAACAAGATCCCCCAAAATGAACAGCAACCATAAATACACAATACAGCAACACACTACAGACAAACAAAAGCATTACGCAAACAATCCAATTCTTCTCCACCCCCCTGCATTTACTGGACACATGGTATAACCCAATTTAGCTGTAGGACCTTCCCCAGGAGAAGGGAGCACTGCTTCTGTTTGAATGTGCCCTGAATAAACTACTGTCTATAAGGCGTTTTAATGTTAAAACCTTGAGGGTCCACTACATGCTTTAAAAAATACACCCATGTTTGAAGGAACAGTCTCTGTGACAGTCGGTCAAAACAGCAGGATGAAGAGTGAACATCATGAAAACAGCCCAACTCAGTTCAAAAGAACAGAAAGGCCTCGCACAGAGAGGATCAAAAAGAGATATCAAATTTATTTGCTGGTTCGGAGACGAAGTGGACTTTCAGCTGGCGGTCTTGAAGTCAGAGGTGATGAAGAGCAGAGTGGAGAGTGGGCACAGGTCACCCAAAGTCTCTCACCCAAGTCTCTCCTGGATTTGCAGAGTTGTTCAGAGGTGTTGAAGCAGAGTGGAGAGTAGGCTGGTCGCCGGAAGTCTCTCGGCCAGTTTGAAAATGCCCCGAGGGGAAAGGGCTCCGCCCCCGGTCAGCTCCTGGCCAATCCAGAGTCAGCCGTTTGGCACACAGGGGAGAAAAAGGTTGGAGAAGGATTAATTTATGATTCCTCCAAAGTATGAATCTCACGTTGGCCGGATAAAGTTCCATAACTTTTGCACAGTCCATATTTGTGTATGGAAACGTGCAGCTTTGCTGTGATGATGACCAGAGCTTTACAATGAGCTCAAACATAATAAACACATCAATATGTCCCAGGGTTGGACTGGCCATCTCCCGCAAAAGAATGACAGTAAGAGGGGCTCGGAATCCCGTCCGCACTCGACACCCCCCAAACCCATCTCCTCTCTCGACTCAAAATGTCAGGCCCGATTTTTTTTGTCCCAGTCCAGCCCTGATACGGCCTGATTGGGCAGAATCATGTGTAATTTAACCATAATAATTCAGAATACTTCTAAATGACCGAACATCATTATAGTTATAATTCTTTTTGTAATCTACCCAATTCTGACTTCCACCAATGCTTAAGTCCTTAAGTTTCAAGTCGTAATCAGGAAATCCTTTGTTCCTTTTGACCGTATGGCTTGGTGATTTATGACATTTACTAGGCATAAGCCTGGATATCACATTTATCATCCCAAGGGCATGTGTTAAGTGAAATGGATACTGTAACCATTACCAGCTCTTATCACGGATCAAAATTAGTCCAAGCATGATTATTCTATTCTGAAAACTGTATAGGATTTCCTCTCTGAGCTAACGATCTGGGCTGTGTACCTTGGTGTTACACACAGGATGGTCATCACCTAAAACAAACACACAGAATTATCTTCAACAAAAAAACACGAGAATCCAATTTTTTCTCTCCTCGTTGAAATATTGGAATGTCTCCGGGGGAACGTCTCTCTGAGAGTTGAATGCGAGGTTATCTTGATAAGATGGCTTGACTGGTCCCTATCTGCAAAAGGTTTATGGTCTGTGTGGTTCAATTGGGGCTGTAAAGTGTACTTTCACTCTCTCTCTGGTTCAATCAGCCCCAGTGCCGGAATTCCGGCTTTGGATGTGTGTGACCATTTATGTGAATCAGGATTTTTTCTGATCCTACATGGCACTGAGTGAGTGAGGGAGGTGTCTTGGGCACGAGCGGGCAAACCCCCTACGTAGGAGGCAAGACACCTCCCTCACTAAGGGCCATGACACGCTTCATACTTTGTACTCATACTCTATATACTTTACATATACTTTACCACGCACTTGATGCTCCCGTACTTCCAGCCGCTCAGAGAAAGCATCGCCGAGTGACCTGTCATGGTTAGAGCGTCTCAATCTTATGTATTTCTTTATTCATGTATGTAAGTATTGTGTGTACTTATGTATTGCTCTCAATTTAGATGCGCAACCATTTGATGACAAATCTACGTCACTGCTTAGCAGTTTTATTGGCTCTCAGCTTAATATTATAAAAAAAAATTCCCTTGATTTCTTTATGGCTTACGTTGTTCTTCTCTATGGCTTATGTATTGTTGGGTTAGGTGTTGGCTAATTATTATTTGACAGTCGTATAGATGCTCTGACTGCAGTATCTTGGTTAAATAGTTGACTCGGATTTAAGCTTAGAAACAGTTGTGGACTTCTTAAGCACTGATGTACGTCGCTCTGGATAAGAGCGTCAGCCAAATGCCGTAAATGTAAATATTATTAACTCGTGGTTTAAAGATTCCGGGACCTCTGATGTGTGGAGGGCGATGTGTGTCTGCTGGGGTTGTGGTGGTTTTTACAGGCTGGGTTACTAACAGAGACCTGACATATTGTTTATAGTTACAGTAAACACAAAAACACATACACGTATTTAGTTCTGCTGTAATGTGTGGTGTGTGAACTGCTCCTGACAGGGTTCAGACGAAAGCAAAAGTGTGGCCTCGCCCGACACTGTCCACGACAGAACAGTGGAACCAACTCAAGCGAGCGTCTTTCTGTCTGCCCAAAGAACTGTTTATTTTCTCTCTCTCAGTTCCTTGTATGTCTGTTCCTAACATCTAAAAACCATGCCCATACATTCTCTAGTGCTGCGCGTGCACTAGTGACCACAGAGATTAGTCTTTTAATGACTTTCACTTTCTATTTGAGCCACAGTCTTGCATACACACCAATCTGGCCAGTGGATATACAAAAATTATACCTTTGGTGTTGACATAGAAATAGTCACAAACGGGTTTCTTTGCTCTCATTGTTCTCTCCACAGCCGAACTGGACCGTAGTTCCTACACAGCCATAGTGAAGAAAAAGAAGCTGTAGGATGTGGTGGGCAATGACCGGTACGCTGTCAACAACCTGCTGGACAACAAGTACGAGCCTCGTCTTGACTGGATAATTCTCCAGGAGGCGCACAGCCGTCTGGGCCAGGAGCTGCCCTACAGTTTACTCACTAGTAACTGTGAGCACTTTGTCACTGACCTGAGATACGGAAAGGCGGAGTCTCGACAGGTAGATCAGAAGGTATGACATGTTTTTAAGACCCAAAATGTCCCAATTCCTGTTTTTTTATTACCTCCAGTCCCCAAGTGCTGAGTACTTTAATATGAAGTATCCTCTTTGACAGAGATTACACACAAATACTTCCCTACTAGCTACTGCCACAGAGTAAATCTCCAAAGTACATCTGCATCTTATTTACATGCAAAACACAGCAGACACTGCAGGACCAGAAATGTCGGTTAGTTAACGTTAGTGTTAATAGAGCCTGAGGGAGGGTATTTTGTCCACTATTGGCGCTACAACACAATACTCTGTTCTTTAATAGAAAAAATTATTCTTTAAACTTATTACTTCTCATATTCTGTGGTGTGTGCAGGTGAAGAGTGCTGGAGTTGGACTTGGTGGCCTGCTTATCGCAGGTGCCCTGGTTAGCGTGTAGCTTAGAGGGGAAATACAAGTTGTAAAAGTGAGGGAACAAAGGAGAAGGAGAAAATAACTTGGAAAATCCAACTCTGTCCATTATTGGCTGAAAGCCAACAAGAAGCTCAGTCCCTCAGAAGGGCTATATATGTGGAATGTAAGGTCTGTTGAATCAAAAGCATGTGATCAACACTCTCCTGGACCCTTGTACTGGTTTATTCTTCATTGAAGTAGCAAGCTGCATTTCTCCAACCGCATTTGATTTTTGATAAAAAAAAAATTTCCTGTTCCACTTTTAGCGACAACAGTTACTAACGTAACCAATATGAATTCTTCGTTCCACCGTGAAAATGGCTAGGGTGTTAAACATTAGTTCTGTATGACTTTTACCAGGGTCTCTTGCACCCCACTCTTTAAATGAAGACATCACTCTTACTGAAGGCCCGCCTTGATGAGCGGTCCGACAGTTGGGAATTCCCTATGGCAATAGGAAATGCAATTCAGTGCCTTGTTATCAGGGGTCCAAACACGCAGTGCGGAAGATCCCTGTCGTTTCTTTGCTGGTTAGTAAGATTTTACTTTCACTTTCACTCTGCCTCAAAATGCATTGGGGAGCAAAAACCACAAGGTGCCAAGCCTTGCAAGTCAGCAGTTACATGCAGCATTCCAACTGCTACTCAGGCACCAATAGATATGCAATTGTGCCAATAGGTGGCACTATAACAAGCACTTTTGTGTTGAGGCTCAGCAACTTTGAACAGTAGGTCAGATTTTTTTAATTGTTGCATATCAAACCTTGGCATCAGCCAAATCAAATGATACCATGATCCCTAATTTCCAACTAATTAGAAGTTTAGAGTTTTTGGTAGAGAGCAGAATTCATTGTTCCATCAATCACAGCAAGACGTCCAGGTCCTGAAGCAGCAAAGCAGCCCCAGATCATTGCACTACCACCACCATGTTTGACTGTTAGTATGATGTTCTTTTTCTGAAATGCTGTGTTACTTTCACACCTCCCAAATATTACACTTTTCTTTTTTCAGTCCGCAGAATCGCCACTGTGATCTTGGCTGGCCATTTCTAGGAGGGTCCACCACTGCTTCATGTTTTCACCATTTGTGAATAATGGCCCTCACCCAAAGCTTTAGAAATTACTTTGTAACATTTTTCTCATCTGTTCCTGAATTTCTTTAGATCGTGGCATGATGTCTTTCCTTTTCTGGGATTGTTTACCTTCCTTTTTAAGTGCTCATGGTTCAGCAGGTCTGGCAGTAATCAGGCCTGGATGTGGCTAGTGACACTGCACTCAGCTTTCCAAACAATGTGATTAACCAAAGTTACTTCATGATTTTACAAGGGTGGCATTTACATTATCATGTAGTAACTGTGGTTATTTTTTCCTTTATGAATAAAATCTGCATTTTGTGTTTACTTGGATTATCTTTGTCTAATATTTGTTTGATAATCTGAAACATTTAAGTGTAACAAACTTGCAAGAGCAAGCACTTTTTCATGTGCTAGTCTTCAAATTGGCCTCAGGACATATTTGGCTTGATGTTGGTGGACTATTCCCAATCCAGCAGGGACACAGGTGTTTTAAACCCCCCCACCATCTCCCCAGCTATGTGATATATTCTCTACACAGCGCCCACACACACACTAGCGTTCCACTGCTGTGCTTTTTCCTCGTCTTTGACAAAAGAAAACAATACAAAGTCTTGGAAAAAACGCGCCTGAATGGAAACCAAGAGAAAAACATTCTGAGAATGAACACTATGTAGGCCAGTGCTAAAAAATAAAAAGAAGTGCATCACGCAATCAGCAGTCAACCGCTCTGATAAACAGCCTTAAAGGATCCTTCAACAGTCTCGGCGTAATCATGAGCCATGAACGTGCTGTCTGTAGCCTTGTAGTCCGCCCTGAAGGAAGGCTTACTGGGAACAATCTTGCTGGGCACGGCGTGCTCTGCCTGTCTTTTTGTTAAATGAAAGAAAGGGAAAAAGAAGGAAAAACGTTTTGCTCCTTGCAGTGAAAAAGCTGCAGAAAGTCGCTTCCACAGGCCAAGAATGAACCTGCTGCCTGGGCACTGTAGCATTAGTTTGTGGGGGGAAAAAATGTGCTCAGCCCATTGCGGTCGACATCTGGTTGTTGTTTTATATCGCATCACATTCTCGGACTTTCGTAAAGAGACAATATAGTGGTCTGGAGTTAATGATGTGAGAAAGACACCAACCAAGAGTCAGAAGCCAAAGCGCATGGAGTTTTTATCTACTGGCGCCACGAACAGGATGGAAAAGACAGCTGATGACCAAAGGCAATAATTACTGTAGTGAAATCTTCCTGTTTTTGGTGGGTGGTCTCAGCTTCAACCTCAACGCCTAGTTCAAGAAAGCAAACTGTAACTGAATCTACGGAACATTTTCCAGTTAACTGTGAGCTCAAATCCACTTCAAAAGCGGGTGGTGTTGCCACCATTGTTGTTGAGAAGGAAACTAAGGCCTCGTTTACACTGCAGGTCTTGATGCTCAATTCTGATTTGTTGCCTATATCCGATTTTTTTGACCTTC
>JBBJLR010091530.1:0-10338 GCA_037577145.1 Brachypetersius gabonensis | reverse complement strand
CACACACACACACACACACACACACACACACACACACACACACACACACACACACACACAGTATATATATATATATACTGACCAATTCACCAGTGCTGTGTCTGCCTCTTGAGATTACACACTACACACACACACACATACCCCAGGAATTAATACAATCCAGGGATTTTGTTGGATTTCCTCCAAATGAGGTCGTGTGTAAAGCCAAGAAATCCAAACACACTCCTCAGTTTAGCTTGAACCATTCGTGTGTTCTGGTTTGTGGGAACTGTCAGTTCTTGTGACATGCCCACTAAATGCACCTCTTTTAAAAAGCCACCGACCAGTTCCCTTATTATTCCCTAGTCTTTAAACCACAGAGGCTCATTATGTTATCTCTGCTGCTTTTATCCCTTAATAGATCTTAACAAAGTGTGGGGGTGACTGCTGACCCTTATGCCGATGATTGCTTACCTGATGGTCCGTGTTTCTATCTAGATCACTCCAAATGGTAGAAGAGCCAAAAAAGAGCAAGAATCCACATCAGATTTAAGCAGTTAACCAGTGAGTTTCCTCCCCACCTCCACCATGCAGCAGAACTGTTTCCCAACGTCGGACCCACAGTTGGCAGCTTAATGAGAGGACTGGGCTGTGCAGACAGTAAAGACAGTGGATGTAGGAATTCGGTGCTGGTCGCAAGAGGAGAAGCAGCACACTTCAGCTGTAAACAACAAAACAAAAGCCAGTTTAGTGGCTGTGAAATGTGAGAATTATTTACACCTACTTAATATGCTGAACATGGCTATGCTTAAGCCTCAGCTTTCCAGAAGTTTCAGAGTGATCATGAATCCAGGTGCATCCTTAAAATTAAATATGAGCTTCATTTTATTCGCGCCAGAGAATCTTCCCATGGGATTTTATGAAAAACGAATGCTTAACACCTTTATACCATATGATACATTCTGCAGATGATATCCACATTATTCTTCACCTGACCACTGTATTTAGGGATTGTGGCCAAAAGATGAATTCTAACTGCATCAACACATTGTTTGCACACACAACTCAGGTTTGATCACACAAATAAGCACTATATGGATGAATATCTTCATTTTACTCTGCCAGAACTGATCTGCACTCCTGAAAAAGCAACAGTGTACCACTGCCACTGACACTAAAGACCTTTTTTAAAAGTGCGGTTTAGTATAAATGTTGTCTGTTTGTCTGTTCTCACCAAGCCATGTCCTCAGGGGTAAATTTGGTCAGTGAGGGGGGTACACTGAACCAAGTCAATTACAATGGATCATTTAAATGTTACTAATGAAACAGAAACCTAATTTAATCTCATAAACAGACATTTGAATAAAGATATTAAAATAAATAGAGATTGTCTTAAAAGCAATAAAGAGAGTAAAGTTTTATCCTCACAATATCTAATTAATGTAACTCATTTTATGATGTTACATTGTTCTCTGTGCTCTGGGGACATATGTTTTGTTCACTTCACTGAGGAACATGAGAGATTCTAACTGTGTACGGACTGTATTTCCCGAGAGTCTTGTGGGCAGAGGGCCGCAAAGACGTGATAAATATTCCAACCATAGGTCCTCTCTGTCTAAGCCGGAGTGGTTTAACAAAGCAATGTTATTAATATTCGTTGGTCCAAAATAAACAAGCAAACAAAAAAGTAAAATTAATCGCAACACACTGGATGTGCTGAGAGTGAATTATCGGTGGGGGGCAGTGGGGCAATTCATCACCCTTTAAATATTCCAAAGGACAAGTCAGCCCCACCCCATCCAAATCTTCCAGTCTTCCTCAGTGCCGTTAACCCGTGTTTTCATATTCGGGCTGATGATTAATCTTTATGTGCAAATTTCAGACAAGCAAAAAAAAAAAAAAAAGCAGATCACGTAAACATAATGAGCGTAAAACATTTATAAGATAAAATTAAACCCTGTCACCACATTCATTGTTCTTTTACTCTGGACCTTCAGCGTAAGTTTGCCACAATAGCAATCCACCATTATGTTGCAGAAGACCTTATCAGATCAACTAACCTTAAAGTTACCCGAGACCTATAATTTAAATAGAATAATTTAAGAAGTAGAATTCTAGACTGCCCTTTAAATTTAAATGCACTCCTTAACTGTTTCATGCGACTGGATGCCACTAAACAGCTCATTAAATATCAAGCACTTGTCTGGTGATCCACATTATGGAAAAAACACAAGCCTATGCACTAAATATACTATACAAAAACTGTACATAAAGTGCAAGCTGTGCGATTCTGAGGAATGAGCTCAGGTTAGCAGTGCACTGTATGAGCCTGGGCTGAAGGTGTTCCTCTGTTTTCCCAGTTGATGCAGCAGATGTGAGGAATTATCCAGCATGGCCTGAATTTTCTGTTTTGTTTACTGTTCTGTTTTTGACTGCTGTTTCAAAAGAGTCCAGGAGGACTCCCTAAACAGAATTGGCTTTCATTATGAGTTTATTGATCTTTCTGGAGTCCCTGGTGGTGTCATTGTTGCCACAACACAAAGAATCGCCCCCTGAAACCACAGACAGGTAAAGCTGCTGTAGCAGAGACAACTCAAACTTTTCCTGTACAGGGCCTCTGATTTCAGATCAGTCTGTGTTCAGGTGCATGACCCAACACTTTTGTGTGTCCTCTCCATCAACGCTGGGGAGGTCTAGACCCCCTGAAATCCACCACCTTCCCTTTAGTCTTTTAGGGATTTATCAGACGCTTTTATCCAAAGCGACTTCCATTCCCTAACTCCCTGGACAGTCTCCCTGGAGCAACTTGGGGTTAAGGGTCTTGCTCAGGGACCCAGTGGTGGTGTGCTGGAGGTAGGATTCGAACCTGTGACTCTTGGTCTAGAGGCAAGTATCCTACCCACTACACCACCACTACCACTCAGCAAAGTCCATCACAAGCTTTCTGTATTCCAGACCTTCCCTGATTCAATCAACTATGGCAGTGTCATCTGAACATTTCTGTAGATGACAGGTTGCAAAATGGTAGTCAACTGTAAACAGGGAGAACAGGAATGGAGCTCTCATGCGGCTCACTGCCACATCTGAGACGCAGCCATGAAGTCTCACAAACTGTGGCCCATCAAGTAGTCCTCAATCCAGGATAAAATGGATGTGTCCACCCTCATGGAGCAGAATGTCTCGTCTAATAGTGCTGGCTGTATGGCGCTGAACACACTGAAGAAAAACGTTATACTTACAGTGCTGCCAGCCTTGTCAAGATAGGAGCATGCTTTGTTTAGCAGGTAAACCACAGCATCATTAACTCCAATGTGGTTAAACTACAGGGGATCCAGTGAGATATATCTATACACACACACACACACACAAACACACCCTGGACCCCCTGCAGTTTGACCACATTGGAGTTGATGATGCTGTGAGCTGTTATCATATTTTTCACTTTGATGTCATTAGTTGAACTGAGTAAGTACCACAGGAGGTTTCTATAAAACTACAGGTGAAACAATGTTTCTCCAAGAAAAATAATGCAAAACAATATGTATTACGTTTTATTGCTGTGAAAAATGTTCTTAAAAATAGGATTGCTCTCCTAATTTCAGCTCCTCAAATAACGTTCTGGTCAAAAACAGCGCCACCCCCAACCAAGCGTGGTGAAACAGAGAATTCCCCATTCATTACAATGTAAATCTCCTCAGACCCCGACGGCTCTTGGATTTTCGAAGTTTCAATGGACTCTAATGGTGAATAAGCCAAGCTGGGCACTGGAAGCTTGTTAGCTACTTTTTGCCTGTTAGTCGCATAGCCACTTGCTAACACACGCAGTACCATGGGACAGGAGCAACTGCGAAACCTGGCTTTTCTTTTCATTGAAATGAAACTGGTGAAATCCTTACTGGTATTTACAACTTCACCAAGAAGACCAGGAGGGCTGAATTAATTTATAAGGTGAGAAAGAGGTTAGGTATGTTTTCTGGGGATTTAGAAATATTGTTAATTATGTACTGTTGAAATAAACATTGCTATTATGTTTGTAAGTACAATACAATACTTCTCATATTTTGCAGTTTAACACTAACTAAGAGGAGATTGAGGGAAGAGCAGGAGAGAGAAGATACATCAAAATGTGAGGCAGCAAAAGCAGAACATGGAGGTGAAATACTTAGGGCAAGAAAATCAAGCTGCCCAGGGTGCACCAAAAATATTGACCTGGAGCCACCACTGGTAAATACAGCTGGGAAATTATGGCCAGCTTTCCTGTGCCACACCCGGACCTTCCTGATATCCTAGTATTGAACCTGTATACACCCCCATTTTTAATCTCATTTGTTCAGAGCATTTAAAGCCAGCCTAACATGGAGCTTGGTGTCCATTCAACATCATGCCATCCTTCTTGTCTCTGTCTGTGTTCCTCTACTCCAACAGCTCTGATCCTGGTGCCACACCCCAGTTTTTACTGTGTGTGTCTTCATTTAAGGCTGCAAAGCAAGAAAACGTGAATATTTTGAAAGGGGTGATATGTAACTGTCAGCATCTAAGGGTTAAAGATTTCATGTTTTAGAATGCTTTGTATGTCAACACTTTGAAGATTTAACCTTGTACATGTCCCCGATGTGAGAGAGCCGTCCACACTTTTAAGACAGCTTTTCAGGAGCTTCAGCACATTTATTAGAGTGGAGTTCTCCTGAAGTAACGGATCAGTAAAGGACACGGCATGCAGGGCAGCACTGTGAGCAGTGGACATTTAATCAGTGTATCAGAAATCACTGTTAACAGCAGATAACAGAGATAAAGGTGTGTGTGTTTGTGTGTGAAAGAGAGAATGGAAACTCCAAGACCTCTCTGTGACCTGTGAGGCTGTTGGAGTGATAGTGCTTATGCAGCAGTAGTTTTCATTCTTATGAGTTCATTTTTAAAAAAAAAAATTATTGTATGCATTTTTTCACATCTTAACAGGGGTCAGTGATAGCCGGGGGCAAGAGGACTGTATTTAATATGCCAGTCGAATTTCAGCACATTTACTGGCACACGTACACACACACACACACACACACACACACACACACACACACACACACACACACACACTCTCAGCACCCTCCTCAGGCGGGTTAGGCTGCCAGTGGCGACATGGCTGCACTGCTGGGTGGCTGCAGAGGCGCAAAAGAGGATGTGTGTGCCTGGAATTGTGTGTATGCTTGTGTGTGTGTGTGTGTGTGTGTGTGTGTGTGTCCATGTTGAGACCTGGCAAACCAAAGCAAACAGTGAGCGGCTGGTTGGAAGGCTTTGCCAGCAGAGGTGAGCTGTTTGCTTATCTCTGTCGCAGCGCTGGTGGCGCAGTGCCCTGTAGCCTTCGGTGATCAGTTCACTGCTGGTACACCGACAACACACAGCAGGCCCTTTCCAATTAAATCGCAATCTCTCAAATAAAAAATTGCCATGAAAGTAGTTATATTAATCCTTTTAAACAATGGAGATATCTCGAAATAAACAGGAATATATAGCTCTTCATATCTCCTTAAATAAATCTAGAGAGAAAATGCTCCGATTCTCAATGTTTTAAAGCAAAACAGTCTTGCCAAGAGGCCCAGAATCAGTCTTTAAATTCTATAATTGTTCATAATTTTCATGGTTTTTTTTTCCCAAGTCCTTTAAATTGCTTCTTGATAGTTTTAAGATATGTAGGTGATGAGAGCAATGAGATTTTTGTTTCTTGATTTTCTGTCCAGTTTGGTCATCACCGATTCCTACATCATCACACCATACCATCAAACACTAGGAGGGTGAAGGCGAGCACATGCTTTTCTTTAAAGTCACCTGATGCTCTACCACATCTTTTCACACTTTCGTGACATCAGACAGTGGAACATGCTTGGAGGAGAGTTTCAATTCTGTTTGTAGGTCTAACAAAGGCCTGCATGACGAGCATCATGCTGAGTAATGGGGGAGGCAGCTAAGCCAGTCTGTGGACTCCCAGCCATCACTGGGGATCAAACTCATAATCTCCTGATGATACTGTCAGTGTTCATCCAGTTGAACCACTCACCGTTTTTTGGTTTAGTAGAGTTCTGTTTGTGTGTATTCCATGTGAGTATGTTTTGGTTTTAGCCCCATCCCTGTCTCCACCCCTGTCCAGGGATTCTTATTCCCTTAGTTAATATAAATACCCCTGTATTTCAGTCTGTGTTTGTAGATACTTTCTAAAACCTCTATATTGCTGTAATTTCTAGTTGTATTGGTGTTCTGGTGTCTTTATTAAGCCCATTTATTTTCCGCTTTGTTTCCTCTCTGCTCCTGTTCTTGTCCTATCCCTTAGTCTATCTTGTTTTTGAATTTTCACGGGTTTTCGTGTTTTTGTTCTTTAGCCTAAACATTTTGAATCCTGTGATTAAATCCTGCTTGCCTTGATCCTCACAGCATTACAGTAGAATTTTTTCGAAATCTTGAAAAATATCTTCTTTTGACCCTGTTAGTCTGTTATCGCTTAATACAAGCATTTATATCTCAATTTCAATGTGTTTCAGGATCCTTGAGGTTCGGTAGTGTATGAGAAGGTTGCCTTTTTGAAACTCAATCAAAGCTTTAATTTAACATAATCCCTTTTGACATAATCATAAAAATCTTATTAGTATGTTTGTAACTTGTTTTGAGCCACAAAAGACTTAAGATTCTTCATTAAAAAGCACGACAAACACTCACTGTGTTTTTCTGACAGTTTTTCTTATCAGTCTTATTATATGACTTGAAATTAGATTATTTCCCTCATTAAGATACTGTTGGATTAATGTAGCGTGATATACATTGGATATTTGTACTAAGCTTAAAAAACTGTGTCACATTCTTTGTGTAAGCAAAAGGTCAAACCAAATAACATTCTATTGAAACAGGCAATCTTAAGACTGTCTGAAGTATTCTTTCAAAAAGCAGCTGCTTTGTTTCAAATCACTGTTGCACTGTTTCATTTCAAACATATCTGTGTAGAGCTTTTTCACAGTGTTGTCTGAAAGCATGTTTGCAGAAATCCAGGCCCTGGCCTCCAGTTAGCCAGCCAGAGGTGAGGAAGAAACCAGGGGAGGGGTTCTGATTCAGGTCAAGATCGGACAGCACTACAATAAAACGATAATGAGCTCTTTAAGGAATAATTAAGGGAGGCAGCACAGTAATTAGTAATGAATGATGACAGAGAGAAGAAAACAGAAATGCTCAGGTTAACCAGAGGAAACCACTCATGAATATCAGAGATGAATATTGGCCAAGCAGTAGAGTAAAAAGTACTGAACTGGCCTGGAGGGCAGGCAAACAGGAATACACACACACACACACACACACACACACACACACACACACACACACACACAGAACCCAGACAGCAAGGCCAAAAACAAAAGCAGCTCAGAACATTTGAGAGAGAGCTTGTTTGCAGTCTGTTTATGTTCCAGCATGTGATCTTAGTCCCACATGTTCTGGTGTTCTGCAGATATTCTCCATAAATTGTACAAAAAGTGGAGAGTTCATCTCCACACTTCCACTTCTTATTAGAGCATCTAGCCCAGTCCACATCTTAAAGAACCACTAGAAGAAGTCTACCCTTAATGTAGTTATTAATTAAAACCTGTGTCTGTCATATTCATGTGATCTGTGTTATTGCCTCAGATGACTTTTACAACCTTAACTTTTATGTCTTCAAATTTCTTTGAACAGAAACAGCAATAGAATAAAAGCACAAAAAGGGCTCTATTAATAGCATCATTATCTTATGAAACTGCAGGAGACGTGTAGGTTCACTGGTGGTCTTCGTTAATTAAATGGCGGTATTTGTGTTGTCATGTCCCCCTGGCTCTTTTTACCAGCACTGTAAAGAAATGGGAACTTTATGAATAACCATTTCACACCATAACCAGCCTGGGAAGAATGTTTCGCCTCTAATTGCAGATATTCTGATAAATGAATCAAGCCTACAGCAGTGAGTTTTGGCCTTTTTGTAGCAGGTCTACTGGTTATCTGTCTTTGAAGGCCGTAATATGCTTTTAAGCAACATACTCTTTGGATGTCACCGTTTGGACTCTTTTAGTACAGATTTCAACTTAATGCAGTCAGTTAGCTTAGCTTAGCTTAATGCAAAACTCATGAGGATTGGATACGGTCCAAAAACCTGTGTGTTACTGCAGGGGTGATGAACCAGTGGAAGTCTGAGAGCTGGTGGAGAGGGTGTGCTTGATAAAATCAGGGTCGGAATGCTTGCAAAGTGTGAAGCCACAGTCTGTATAATCATATGCCTTCTGTAAAAGGCAGCATAAATAAATATAGACTGGTAAAAACAAAACTGAACAACATTTTACTGATACAAAACTTTGATATAACCATGCCATGTCATGAAAGATGGCATATGCTGGCATGAATTGTCATGACAGACTATGGCTACTGATATAAACTGTGTCAAGTTATTATTATTATCGATAAACACAATGACTATCATGTTTATTATTATCTTTAATAATCATGTCACATCTATCAAAACATCAATCATTGTAGCATATGCTGTGACAACTGTCACTAATGGTACCATGTACCTGTTATATTAATGGATATAATCTTTCATGACACTTTATTCAGCATATGGCATGCTTATGGAGCAGCACTCAAGAGAGTGTTATCACAAACTGATTAAAAGTTAAACGTCACTTCACATTCTGAGGAACTACTGAATTAATTCCAATACAGCAAGAGAGTAAGGAGGATCGAAAATATAATTTAGTAAAAATATGATCAAACTACTCAAAATATAAATGCATAAATGTAACATTATTATCCACATTTTAATCCTTTAATATACAGAAGCTGAATTGGAAATACACATCAAATACATTTCCATAGGTCTACAGGAACTGTGCTGTACCTAAACTGTAATAATATGGCATGGACAACATGGCACCTCTACATTTTCCAGTTTATCTCAGCCTGGCAATTTTCTCCCCACAGTTTAGGGTCAGTCATTCAAAAAACAGGTCCATGGAGTCGAACGAATGAACAGTTTTGTCCAGGCTTGTTTTGTTATTGTGGTCTTTTATTGTTTATAGTCTGGTTTGAGTGTTTTAATTTTTCTTTGCATTCGAAAATCTAACCCAGTGAACTTGTTACTGATGTTTTGTATCATCGTCACATGATACATCTTCTTTCCATGTTGTGATGACATTTCAGCCAATCAGAATGCAGCGACAGTTGATTCGACCTGCAGCCTGCTGTCGAACCGTGACAGCACAGGTACAGCTCGGCTACGGCTCGCTTTAATTGTAAAGGAGAAACATTGGTTCTCAGTATGGCACGGTTCCTCATGCCTGTGGGAAGGCACATTTGAGACATATTTTATAAGATGGCATTTCTTGGTTAACACTCTATTTTAACCTGCTCTGATCTGACATTATATTCTTATCATGATTCGTCACTCATTCACCTAAAAACCCTCACTCAAATATAATATAATGATTCATTGTATAGTGTAGTTACACAACTGTTTTTTTACAAGCTATGACATGCATACTACGGCAGTGGCATTAGGTGATCAGTTAGCAGCGCCGAGGTTGTGGCAGGAGAGCAGCTTGAGTTTACTCGCTGCCTAGAGAGCGATGACAGCATCATGAGCTCAATCCCAGCGGCTGCTTTTGGTGAAACGCCAGCTTTGCTGAGAGTGGGCCTCTCCTCAGCTGATGACTGGTGTAAGCTATAATACAAGTCTTCCATTTATACTGCGTGCACCTGCTAGATTGCAGAGAGACAGTCACGTTGACTAATGTATAGCATTACATCAGTGCTGTTCCTTGTGTACGATGCTGTCAGGTGCAACTTGTAAATTATACACACAACCTCAGTGATATCATTGCAGAGGATGTCAGATGTACATATTTGATGAGATAATTTTTAACAGCTAATTCCCCAAAGGCTAATTCAGCTCACTAATGACCTTAGCATTGTCCTGTAACATTATCTGTTAGCTTTTTTTCCCCCTGCACTCCTGCATGTAAAGCGACCTTGGGTTTGTGAAATGTAACGTATTATTATTATTATTATTATTATTATTATTATTATTATTATTATTATTATTATTATTATATAATCATAGATTATAGATATAATAATAGATTAGATCAGCGGTCTCTACAGAAGGAGAAGATGAATAAAAAGAAGTCTAATTTATATAGCTCAAATTTTTGCATTGCACAAGCTACTAACAGTTTGAAGACCCAACTCGACTTGACGTGACTGGTTTTGCTGAATTGCTGTCATGTTTTGTCATGACAGATTATGTCTATCAATGTAACAACATCATGTTACCACTAACAGTAATTACTGTCACTATAATGT
>JBBJLR010091519.1:0-10339 GCA_037577145.1 Brachypetersius gabonensis | reverse complement strand
TGTGTGTGTGTGTGTGTGTGTGTGTGTGTGTGTGTGTGTGTGTGTGTGTGTGTGTGTGTGTGTGTGTGTGCCCTGTGGTGGGTGCCCAGGGTGAGTCCCGGATAGGCTCAGCGTATCCACAACCCTAGTAAGGTATAAGCGGTTACAGAAAATGAATGAAAGAATTTATTAATTCATTTTGTAATGAAAAAATAAAACAAACATCTTCAAGTCTGATGTATATCTAAAAGAAAAAAATCGTTTTATTGTCTTTTTTCAATGAACATAATTTCAAATCTAAATAGAAGCTTTGTATTAACTATATGCCTATATGTCAAATATTTGAAGAATATGGCTATAAAAGACAGAACTACAGATGAAAAAATGCATAGTTAGATTTAGATGAAAAAATCACCCTATACGCTTAATCCTTCTAGAACAAACATGCTTCCCTGCTTCACATGCTGCTCCAATTTGAATCAAAGGAGGCAAATAAACTAAAAGTAAATGGAAGTACAAAAAGTTTTGGTTTCATATCTCTTGCACACAGTAACGAGCACCGAGCTCACAACCAGCCGACATCACCCAGCTTCTGTCTTTGAAGTCAATATGCATAAACCATAAAAAGTCTTAAGAGTTCTCTCAGAAAGGAATTTCAATTCTGAAAGAAAGGAATTCAAATCAGGTCGAAACTGACCATGAGTTAAACAACAATGTCTTAAAAAATTAAGGAAAAAAACCAACAAGAAATAATACATTGGTGTTCTTAATCATTCAGGACCAGGTCCACCTACAAAAACAACTGCAGCTGAGGGTTTTAAAAAATAAGCACACCTGAAAACAGAATCCACAAACCATCTGTCATATTAATCACCATGAAGCTCTAGGGTACGGGAACAATCTAGTTGCAGGAGCCTTTAAGAGTAGATTTATAACGCCACACCCAAAAAAACATTAGAAACCGGGATGAGACAGCAGACGTCTCAGACAAAGTTTTAAGGAGATGACAGAAAAAAAGGTTGTAAAAGTGGAGAAAACACTAGAGCAAGCTTCTCCAGATGTAAAATATGGTGGAGGTAGCATTACACCTTAGAACTGCTAACTAGTCTTCAGAATAAGCGGAAACGGTCACAGAACCACAAATTCTGATATGTACCTACAAAACTGCCTCCATAATAACAAGAAAATGCATTCCAACTATAGGGATGCAACAATAGAATGCAATGTATTGCATTAAACTGTAGTCAGAGTTCAGAAAATTACAGTTTATCACCTGCATTTTGACTTTCGATTAGATTGATTTGTGACTGATCCCTAATACACATACACACGCACGTACATAAACACATACACACACACACACACACACACACATACAACAAACCTTCTTCTGTGTTGGCAGGTAACTATCTAAACATACATGCACATATGCACATGTACAAACGTGATACAACGAAGCATTTCCCTATTTTCCCTGATGACAAATACACACACGTACTCTGTTATCACTCTGCAATCTGAAAAGCTGTTACTTCATCATTACCTTCAGCACAGAAATCAATGGGCTTGTGATGACAGTGGGCAAGATGGCATATTGGAAAAACAAAGCACGGTTCTGGAAGGTTATCCTTGCCATACACACGCACACACTCACCCACCCACACACACTCACTCACTCTGCATCATCATAACAAAGAAATACTGTACACACGCTGGCCAGACATGAACATTATACTGTAGATGATAAGGTTAAGGCAGCACAGCAAAAGTGCTGTTTAATGTCTCTGCTAGCATGATTGGAATTTCTCAGGTTGCTCCAGGTCACCATTACACACACACACATTGACACGCACTTACACAGTGACCGATAGCCAATACCTGACTCGATGCTAAGTGGGTTAAGCCCGTCACTTGTGGTTAACTCATTCTTAAGTGGATTTTCCCTTTGGAGTTAAGAAATTTCTCCATTCCCACAATTCTATGGCACTTATAAAAAACCGAAATGCTGGAGTGAGTGTGTCGCTGCGTGTGTGTATGTGTGTTGTGTGTCAGAGTCAGAAAAAGGAAGATAGTCAGAGACTTTTTGATAGACAAATGGCAGAGGGGAGAAAGAGAGAGAGAGAGAAAGAGAGAAAGAGAGAAAGAGAGAGAGAGAGAGAGAGAGAGAGAGAGAGAGAGAGAGATGTATGGACTGGAAATAAGGTAAAGCTTTCTTGGCACTCTCTCTCATTACTGCTTGCCAGACAGTGTTGGACATGGCTCTAATAGGACC
The DNA here is from genome assembly GCA_037577145.1 of Brachypetersius gabonensis. Taxonomy (NCBI): domain Eukaryota; kingdom Metazoa; phylum Chordata; class Actinopteri; order Characiformes; family Alestidae; genus Brachypetersius; species Brachypetersius gabonensis. Next base: position 8,088 of record JBBJLR010091519.1, on the reverse strand, counting down.
GTAAACAGAATCACTAGCTCCAATCACAAAGAAGGGGGGAGTGGAGGGCACACTGAGGCAAGGGAGAGACTAGAGAAAGAGAGAGAAAGAGAGAGAGAGAGAGAAAGAGAGAGGGGAGCAGTAAGAGGAACAGTGTGGGAGAGAGACATAGTAAATGAAAGGGGTTGGAGGGTGTCAGCGTGTAAAGGGCAGAAAGGGCTTGTCTCAGCCATGTGCCTTGACTTGAGGCATGAAAAGAGTGGTGGGGGAGGCAGACCGTGTTTAATTCTCACACCTAAATGACAATGATCTCTGTGGCTGCTGATGTGGAGAGCACAGCAGACATGAACCGCATGCAGTGCGTTAGTGTTGTCTAAGTCTAAGATCACAGCAATGTATGGCATCAGAACAGCAGAACGGCAGGCCCTGTCGCAGGAATGTGGAGTATGTGGATCAGGGTTTTAAATGGACATAGACATGCTGCATGCACAGAATCACAACTTAACACCTACACGCTCACACACACACACATACACATATACACACACACAAACACACAAATACAGTCTTCAAGGTCATGCGTACACAACTAAGCATTGTGCTCCCAGGGCTAACGAGTAAAAATTGTTTATGAATGAACATAAGACTTTGGAAATCTCTCCAAAGTAGCAAAATCCAGAAGGGGAGGAACAGAGGTGATACATACGACAAATACCTGCTGCAATGTGGAAACAGCATAGTTTCTGTTGATCCTGGACCAGTTTTCTGTGAAGACTAGCAGACTGACAAAGACTGGAACATTCTGAGCTCTGACCCGCATCTTCTTACACTAAGTTGCTAAGAAAGGATGGTAAACCAGAACATCCTGGATTAGGCACGCGTAAGTATTTCTCTATGTATGAAACCCACCGTGAGATTTGTTTTTCACTTTAATGCAGTGTGTTTGGATGACCATTTGTGGCAACACAGTACTTAACACAGTCACAAAATAATACTGAAGATTGCAAAACAAATGAGGTAGAAAGAGGGAAGTATAGGAATGTAAGGGTTAATAGCTGAAGCATTTAGGCCATCAGCAATATTGTCGGCAACAAAAAAAAAGCTGTCATTTCTGTGCCTACATTTCTGTATGAGCTACAGTGAAATAAATGACCACTAGGGAGACGTAGTGCAGCTACAAGATCATAGCAAGCAGCAAAAGAACAAGAAAACTATGGTCAAAACCTCAAAAAGAAGTAAAGTCTGGGAGCACTAGATAACATTCAACTACCTTCAGTTAGCTGAAAAGATAAGATCCTCGTCAGAATGTTCAGTAGACAGGAGCTTTGCCTCCATGCTGAAGTTCTGGTAAATCAAACTACGACTCTCTGAGGACACACAGTTCAGTGATTTGTAAGACTTAACTAACATTATCCTTCTAAAACAGGTCTACATCTCACCATGCAGTACTCTCAGTTGCAGCTTGATGGTGCATTAATCAATCTATTTATGTTTAAAGCATTTTTTTATATATATATTAATCAGTGTATTTATTTTATAGAACTATAAAGTTGAGTTAAGTTGGAATCCTGTGCCTTGAGTACATTTATCGGTGCCTCTGTGGCTCAAGAACACTTAACATTTAGAATCCTGTAGCTAAAGCACGTTTTAACAGTGAACTCAGTGCATATCTTGGTCTTGAGGTAGATAACTTGTCTAAAGATTAAAGTAAATAGATAATTACCTATATATCTACTCCATTAATTTAGCTAGATCAAAATAAATCAAAATATGCTGGCCATTTACAGTTTTACTGTTACTTTATTCTCTCACTGCACTGTTCATCATTCTGGAAATCTAACTAACTTTTCTTCCTTTTTATATTTCTTTTGTTCTTCCTAGTGACCCAATGATTACATAAAAGCTATTATCTTGCACAGGACAAGTGTCTTAAAATCATTTTTCACATTTATCTGAAACCCTATTGGTTTCAAATATTCTAAAACACTAAATCTAAACTTATGAACAATAAAATGTAACTTTTGACTGGGAGTGTAATAGCACTAGTACTCACCACCAAACCTACATAGTTTACGTAGTTTCGTATTAGCTATGCAACAGCAGTTTAAGCACATGGCCCAGAGGAATTGATGTAGGGTCTAACAATTGCTTCTTTGCAGAGAACAAGAAGAAAAGTGCACTGACTCCAACTGCATTAGCCAAGACGCTACATACTAAATGTACTGTGGGGAAGTGCTAAGGCAGCTTATAGAGCATTAAAACCACAAACAAAATCCAAAAGCACAGCAGGACATGGCAACATTTTCTGCAGGGCCATAGAGTGAGACCAGATCACACCTTGTTCAACATCTCTAACGGTGCTGTTGGAACACACTACAGCCTCTAGTCTCACACCTCATGATACAGAGGTCAAATTCTTGCTTGATGTCAGTGCCCTTATCCTACTAACACCCACTCAAACAGGGCAAAAGCACAGGCTCAATCTGCTCCACAAACAAGTCCAAATAAGGGCCCTCGGTGTCAACCTAAATAAGATAAACTGCTGTTTTTAAAAATAGGCTCAGAATTCAAGAAAAGGACCACCTTGTTGCTCAGCAGCACTGTACAGGCCTAGGCTATATTAGATTGTACATGCACCAGACCTAATAGTTACTGTGAAGGGAAGCTTTTAAGTACACACACTTAAAATAAAAGGTCCAGCAAGCCCTATCTAATATCTCCAAAGCATCTCCACACAATTGAATCACCACTTAGATTCAGGATGAAACTTTAACAGCATTCTATTATCCACTTAGTGGGCTACAGACGACAAAATGGGAATTATATTCATACGTGTACTTGTATAATTCGAGCATCAAATCTTAAAATCTTGTCCAGTGCCATTAAAATTCTGGATGAGAAAGGCAGTCTACTGGATGTACAGTATTCTTAAAATGGTTTGGCCAAAAGTCAGTTACAGTTTTCTCCTTTTCCCCGAATGTAGCTGACCAGCCAAGTTGTCAAATTGCTTTTCAGGTGTTGCATTGGAACCACAAGGCTAATGCAGATAAGACATAATGGAAGCTTTTGCCCACAAATTAACTCTACATCACACATTTGTCTCAAAAAGTATCACAAATATTGCGTGTAACAATATCAAAACACTGAGATGCACTGAGAAGAACAGGCACTCTGTTAATAATGTTAACAATGATATCTAATGCATGTGCACTGTTCAAAGCAAACAACCCTCTCCAGCGTGGCCATATTGCTACATTACACTCTTCCTGCAACACTGACCTACCGTTGTTAACATTTTTCTTCATTCAAATGTTGTTTACAAACATGATACAAAACATTTTCAATACAGAACAAGGTTGCAATAATGCATGTTTAAATATTTTACAATTTTACAAAGTTTTTGATTTGATATTCAATATTTGAAGCTAATTTTACTCTGCACACATTGGTTTAAGGTTTAGGGGCAGCTGGTGGCCAGGTGGTTAGGGATCTGCCTTTACAATCGTAAAGTTCTGGATTTTCATCCCAGGATGCTACCGTAGACGCATCACTGAGGTTCCCTTGAATAAAGCACCGTACCCAGGCACTACGATCCTGCCTGCCTGCTGTTTCAATCAGGGTATGGTGGCCTAGTGGCCAAATCCTACCTTCAGCATCCCACCACTATGTTCCTGAGCAAGACCCTTAACCCCAAGTTTCTCCAGGGAGACTGTCCTCTGTAATTAGGGAATGGATGTTGCTTTGGATAAAAGCGTCTGCTAAATGCTGTAAATGTGAATGGGTTTAATCGGTTCACACCGTGTGATGTGGTGTGTTCACATGACAAATGGACATTTACACATTTCAGTTAAGTCCGTAGGTGTATCCACATCATGAGCCCTGCCCACTTTATGCACCCAGGCATCCAATTTCCAGACAACAAACTGATCTTTTCATGAGCCAAACCTTCCCTTTGCCAGCCGCCTATTTCAGCTCACACAGTCAGTCACTGACTCAATATGTTGTCTCTGTCAAGGAGTACAAGAACAGATGTCCCCTTACTACTTACAGACTAAGTAGCTCTAAACTACCCAAAACAAAGTGTCCAACACAGAAAAAATATCTCTGCATAAAGCAGAAAGATTATGTGCTCATCAGACCGAAGAAGCTGAATACTCGTGCAGCGTCTCCCTCAGAAATCCGATACAACTGTTTGGATCAGTTTTCAAGATGTTTGATTTATTTTTTGACACAGAGAAAGAACAGTTGCCCTCTTAATAAAGTTAGGACAGGGCTGGAAGAAACCTACCAAGACTCAAATTCTACTTAAAGTCAGTTATTTATTTTTTTTACTGATGATTTACCCTCTATTTTATTTTACACTTATTACACAAAACAGACAAAGTAACACATGTATATACATTAGCGTGGGCATGTGTTTGGATATTCGCACTTGTATTTAAATAAAGCTGTGCATAAAGCGCAAGTGCTCACACGACTGTGAGTTTAAGCTAGTTTCCACAGCTGAACTGTGTGGATGGGAGTCCAATTTGGCTCAGGTACTTGGACGCTTCTTCCCTTCCACAGAGCTAGCTGAATGGAAACGCACCTGGATTTGCTTTGCGTCAGCTCTGAGACTTTAATACGGTCCATCGCGACTCTGCAGGCTGGTAACATTGCTTCTTTTTTATTATCTAATTCTTACAGGGAACAGTGCGGTGACAAATATCTTGGCTTATCAATCACATTTGAGGTAGGAATTCACTTGAGTATATTAGATTTTTCACAGAACTACTAATTGAGTTTACTAGTTAGTATTACTTCACTTTTATATTTATAAACTAGTCAAATGACATGTTTTGTTGATTTCCAAAGTAACACATATCTGCACATTTAAACACACAACTACTGTTTATTTGTTGAATTTAACATATTGGTAGAATGAGGTACATTCTATACTATTATTTTCAAAAGGATTGTTTTTAAGTTGTACTTAGGTTATACACATTCAGCAAACAGACCCAGCAAATTGACTTTCATGCTAAAATGTGATATTGTGTTATCTGTAGTAGATGTCATTTGACGAGGAGTGTCCAAACATTTGAATATGACTGTATCTTGTTTAGAAAAACAGCAGCCACTGTGCAGCCACTGCAGCCACTGTGGGGTTGTGTTAAACTCCATCCGCAGCTCCTGCTTTAATTCAATGAAGGACTGATTAACTGAAGCAGGTACTGAACGGTAACAGTGAATACTGAGAGGTCTGAAAATAGTTCAGCTACACATTTATACACCAAATCACAATGCTCTGTTTACTTACAAATAAAAACTCACTGGCCAGAAAAATGGATTAACATCTCTTTTGCTCATATGTCCTAAGATGTTTGCGCATCTTATGCAAGGATCTGCTTCTGTGTACAAGTCACTTACAGGACCGTTCAAGCCGTGTGCTAGAAACAACAAACACTTTTGCTTTCATCTGTGCTTGAGCACAATCCGGGAAAAAAATACTGCACCCCAAAGCTCAAAGCTTATCTCAAGAGCACAGACTGAACTATAACTGCACAGTGGTGCAAAACATCGCGCATGCTGGATTCATCCCGCCAGTGAGGGTAACAGTACTGGGTTCTGAAAAGACAACTCGGCTGCAATGCAGTTATAAGGGAAAAATACAAGAAATGTAACTGTGATTAACCTGAGAGGTTATCAGGAGATCAGGTTCATCCCACTGACACAGATTCTTAATCATCACTGAAAAATCAGCCTTTTTAGTACTTCTTGTAAATGGCTGTCATATGCAGGTTCATTCAAAATGCTTGAACATCCCAAACAAATTTCAGTGATGCTCTATAGGTTTTTACATGAATCAAGGCTTTCAAGCGATCCAATACAGGTAAAAATATAATAATACACCAATAATGTAAATAGCAATTAATAAATGTAACATACTTTCAAAATGAGATCATTTCCAGGCCAGTAATCCTCACTAGTGTTCAACAATGTGAAATGATAATGTGCTTTTAATATATTGCATGCATATTTCAATTGCAATATGTAGTCCTATTTTAAAACAGTATGTTTGTTCATATTAGGAAGCCCTAATCCTTCCATAAAATTGATTGCATGTTTATTTTTTCATGATGTTTGACTTAGAGTTAAGTGAGACTCGCAAATAACTGTCTGGCTCTCAGGCATGTCTGTGTGTATTTCCATCTGATAGATGAAACTGAGAGTCAGATTCGAGTCTTTAGCTGCACCCTTATCTTTGAGGGAGTGAGCTTTCATAAGACAGCTAACACTCACAGGCGATTTATAACTGCGCCATGTCTCCTCCCTTTGACCGTCCCGTCTCTACAGCAGCCGTCTGGGCTGGCACACATCAGCTGACGCTGACTCGGGTCACGGCACCAGCACAAGATGCTTCAGTTAAAAAACGATTTGAACACCAGACGCATTAGCTTTTTTATACGTTTCTGAGCCAACTTTGCGCCGTTAACCAGAAATTAACAGATATTAGAGGTCAGCTCCAGGTCAAACTGATAAAAGAGGAGAACCAGTCCCAAAGTTTAACCCTTAAACTGCAGGCTTAAGCTATGATTCACCCAACAATGAACAACATTACACATGGGCAATGGGCAACATTATACAGTAACCCCTCAGCATTCAGTATAACGCGGATTGTTCTGTGAACCCAACTGTATTACCGCCTCCAGTCCAACGATGGTGGTAATACACTGAAAAGTTGTCAACCACCATAAAAACCACCCCCCAATATTTTAACCACCCCCCCAATCTTCAGGGGTAGAAAGAGTTATTTCAATGTTTCTTTTGTGTACGAGCCTTTGCACGCTGGGAATGCTTACTGCTAATGCTAACATTTTTTAAGCAATAAAGTTTCTGATTATTTATTTACCTTTACATTTTCTTTAACGGTAATGCATTAAACTGAGTTTAACACCAAATTAAAGTGTTCTGGGAGCAGATTTGGGGGCATATTTAGGGTTTACACTATAAAAATAGGCATTTTAGGCATTTTATTTAACCAAAACACAACCAGATGGTTTTTCACTATCACTATATGCTCTTGGAATGTACATGGGTGGTGGTGGCCTAGTGGGTAGGATACCAAGAGGTCATGGGTTCAAATCCTACCTTCAGTATACCACCACTGTGTTCATGAGCAGAACCCTCAACCCCAACTCGCCCCTTTTAGTTAGGGAAAGGAAATCGCGTTGGATAAAAGTGTCTGCTAAATGCCGTAAATGTAAGTTTTTATTATGGAAATATTTCAACATGATGGTTCACCACAACCAGAAACATTGCTGTTACGTTATGTATTTATTTTTATTCAACATTTCACACACTGTGTTGCATTACATCATGCTACCCAGTACTAATTATGCTTTTTTCAATTAAACATGTGGTTGAGTTGTTTTAGAAGTACACAGGTATTTTCCATGATGTGCTCAGAATAGCGTACTGTGATATAATTGAACAATAAAAACAATTACATTGTCCACCTCTACATCTATCTTATTTTTTTCTTTAATGTGTTTTTATGTATCAAATACAGAGTCTGTTTTAACATGACATTCTCCACCCTTTCCCTTCCTTAGCTGTTATTGGTATTGTACCTTTGAGGCTGATTTATGTAAATTACCTTTTTTTGCAGTGACTGATCTGAGTTATATCTCGGTCAAAACAGAACTGTTAAGTTCAGGCAGACATTATCAGGGATGGTGGAAAAAGGGAGGGGCAAATGCATGCAGAAATATGTATCTTACATCAAAGTAAACTCATCTGCATGCAGGCCTGTACATTACATAACCAGATCCCATTATCCTCAGTATGTCACTCAGTATTATTGGTGGAGTATATTAATGTGAAGCGATGATAAAACAGCTTGTGGATGAGCGTTACTGATACAGGACACAATGCACAGTCATGTGGCTTCCCTCTCACATTATTGATGGGATGATCCATTAGGACTATGAGAGCACAAAGTATTGATTCCATGGCAGCACATCAACAGTGGAGCACTGGGACACATGCCTCTAAACGTGTGTGTGTGTGTGTGTGTGTGTGTGTGTGTGTGTGTGTGTGTGTGTGTGTGTGTGTGTGTGTGTGTGT
>JBBJLR010091488.1:0-10339 GCA_037577145.1 Brachypetersius gabonensis | reverse complement strand
TACTAGCAAGAACTGTTTCCAGCAATGAAGACTTTCTACTTGGCCAGGAACAGGTCATTTTTTATTTCTGTGTCAAATCTGCCTATTAAGTGGACTCAACATTTACATGGAAGTGAGTAAATGTAACTAGTTACTGCTCATCTCAGAATTTAATATGCAAGTTATGAAGCGGTTAGATTTATTTACAAGCAACTTTCCAAAGAAGCTTGTTTAAGAATTTTCCATCTCCTTCACACTGTTGTACTCATTTCTATGAAAAAAAGCCTACCTTGAGACAGGCATATTCTGGCAAAAAACTATTTCCTGACAGTTTCACATGCCTGCTTTGAATTAAAAGCATGAAATGCAACCCTCTGTTTCTTTTCGTGTCTGTTTTTCCTGAAGAAATTGACTCACCTTTAAACCTATATGAAATGAATCTCTTTATTATTTTCATAATCCCTTAAGTCTGTCTTACTACAGCTAATACATATAGTCTTAATAGTGTTGACATTTTAAAGTTTGAACATGTAACAGGAAAGACAACTCTTTATTTAGTAGCTTTAATAATAATAACATACTCCTTTATTAGACTAATTCATTAGACCCTAATGAAGTGTGACAGTGAAGGAGAACAGTAATTACTTCATGTGCTGTGATTCCAATCATCAGTGACCTAACCTGTTAATTAATAATCATAACTGTTTGAACTTTCATTATTGGGTTTGGAAGAATGTGATTCACTGAGTTCTCATAGTTGCTTTATGTCGTTTTTAGCTTTTGAACCTCAACGATAACTTAATGCTTTTCTTTTACTTCTCTGCTTACGTGTATTTATTTTATTATGGTGTAAATTCATTATTCGGTGTGATATGCTGGTCTTTTATCTCTATTAAATATATTTTCATTTGTTTGTATTTAATTCACATTTTGAAGCTGCGCGTCTGTATTTTTCTGTTGGTTTAAATATCAGCCAATAAGAAACATGTGGCAATGGAGTTTTTTCATTGTAAAAACAGTCATACTGTATTATACAAGTATGGTACTTTACTGTATACTGTAAGTCTATCACAGTGTTTTGTTCTGCACATCAAAACCCTTCCAGCCCGATGCCAAATACAGCGTTTATATGCACTCATAGCACTTTTATGACTATACAGAAAATGAATGAATGAATAGACAAATTCATTAGTTATTGATGCTTTTATACTCATAATAAATGGTGTGTATAACTAAATGTAAATGACAAAATGAAAGGAACAAAATCCGAAAGGAATGCAGGAGGATTTGTCCTGTCACTACAATATTCAGAGACTTCTCAGTACTATACAAAGTACTTTGTCAATATGCCCAGTTACTGTAAAATGTTAATTTATGTACAATCCAACTCTTTAAATTAGTGGACAAGAAGCCTGGCAATTCTCCCCTATGATGCATTGTTTCAGCTGTCTGTCCTAAGGCCTAAGATTAAAACACACTTCTTTTTTAAACATCTTGTAATGTATAAACCACACAGGATATGCGCCTGAGGTCCCTGTAAAATCAAACAGACTTTTGCATAAACACAGATAAGCAAAGTGTTCAGATGTAATCAGACCACTTTTTGGTTTCTTCATAGACTGGACTGTGTTATCTCTGAACTTACCCTTTATTTCCGTATGAATATGTTATATCAACATGGTTTTCCCATTCAGTTTGCTTGCTTTTGGCCATAACTGTTGATGAAATACATCACAGGTCAACAACACAACAAACATCGGCTCAGTTAAAGGTTTAAAGGGCCAAAGCATTGGTGGACAAAGGGCAAAACAATAGGTGAATCTATGACATGGCCCTTCATAGTCCTCTTGAAATACTGTTTGCACTTTGCAAAGGACTCTTCTCTTGTTTTTTTTCTTATTCTTGTCATCACTTTAATTTCCTTTATTAGTAATCATTGAAGTTAAAAAATATTTTCTCAGGTTCCCCTGAGGTACACTACATAGACAAAGGAAGCCTGACCATTACATCAACAGGGACATTTATGAAATTGCATTCAAATACATAGACTTTAATATGGGGTTGGTGCCCATTTGCAGTTCTAGCAGTTTCCACTCTTCTTGGAAATCTCTCCCTTTTGGAGTTTCTGTAGGAATGTGTGTCCATTTATTCTGTAGAGCATTTATGAGGTCGGACACTGATGTTGGACAAGAAGGCCTGGCTCACAATCTCTGTTCCAGTGCATCCCAAAGGTGTTCGATGGGGTTGAGGTCAGGGGTTGGATGCGCGGGTCAGTGAAGTGGTTCCACGCCGAACTCATTCAGTCATGTTTTTATGAAACTGAAAAACAGGTGCATCCCAATACTTTGATTTGTTGAAAGTTCTCTGAATTTTATTTCTCTGCAAACAGAAACTTCACACACCCTTCAGCTGACATTTGGCCTGACTTTACAGGCTTACAGAAAGCTAAGCCGAGGAAATGGCTTTTTTTATTCCAAAAGTTAAAGGTAATTTATCTTGACTGTAGTGCTTTGCAAAGCAGAATGGCTCACTTAAAGTGTAAGCCCTTAATCCTCTGTAAATTATTATTACATGAATCTGACACTTACACTGAAAAGTGCCCCCGTGGTGAACGGGCCAGAAATCCCCTCTGCTTACACTTCGTCCAGTACTCTCTCTCACAGCTTTTAGAAGGAAGCAGAGAACGGGCGGACTTAAAACTTTAAAACCATACCGTATTTGTATTATGTTATAGATAAGTATGATTTAATTATGAACAGAACTTATTATGCTGCCCGCAGTCTTATGTTTGCGGAGGGTTAAGTCATCATTGGTCTTTTTTTGAAATAGTGCAGACTTGTCTCCAGTGATACAGAATGTAAAAGTCCCTGTTGGTGTAATATCAGGCGTCCCAATACATTTGTCCATGTAGTATATAATGACATGATGGAAACACCTGAGCAAGGGAGGAGATGAAAACAGGTCACAGGTGTGCATGATAAGAGAACAGGGTTAAGGCAGGTCATAATCAAAACAATGACAAGCTTATATGGACCAGGACCCCATGGCAGACGTAAACGATTTCAGAACGTAACTTGAATGTAAATGTAATTATTACCAGATGATGTATGTCGTTTATATTCATATAAATATGCAAGTTCCTTGTGTAGATGACAGTAATTGCTTTAATAGTTGGCAGTGTGATTAATTGTATCACATTATGTGTCACTGTATGTTTATTTTGGAATATTGTGGGTATCATTTAGAATAGCAATAAGCTGAGCGTTACGGTGGTTTTATCATGTGTAAGGGCATTTCTGCTTCATGTTACAACTTACCTGAGAAAAAAATATTGAAAACAATTACTAAACCAGGGAACATTCCCAACAGCTACTGTCCTGACTATCATATATCAAGAAAATGTTTTGTGCTAATATATTTTTGCCACCCTACATATAAATGCTTAAACCCAGTCTCTGGAGAGAGATCTGGAGATTGTAAGTATATAATAGGGAACAGTATCTTGTATACAGAGTAAGCTTTCTGTTCTTTTGGTCTGCGGTGGTGCTCTGGGTGGATGTAATTGAAGACCATGTTAATCCAACCCTGTGTAATGGTTAATCATGCCTTTCCACTCATAATAAATCAACCCCCCCTAGAGAATACACAGTGATCCCCTGCAAAAGCGTCATCTTCAGTAGATTATGCTGAGGAAAGCTGGCTGAACATCAGGATAAAGTGCCTCTCAGACCAAAATGCAATCCAGTTTTCCTTCAGATTTAAATGTGTCTTTAGTGCATTTACACCTGCATTTTAATGTGGATAAGCCCAACCCAGATATAATCCTGATACACAAGATGTATGAAACAACCAGGTACACACAGGCTCACTGTTATCTTTAAAAATGGACAAAAGTATGGAAGATAGCGGCAGTAGTGGCAGCCGCATCGAAGCCTTATTTTTTATAGATTGTCAACAATGTTAGAGTCGCAGCTCAAGTGCAACACGAAAGAAACTAAATCAATGACTACATAATAAAACAATTGGGGTAAGGATAATAGTTGCAAATGTGTGGTGGTTTTTTTGCCAAATTGTACTAGAATTGAATGCAATGTCCTACCATTGTGTTTCACTTTGATGTTGTCATGTCTAGGCTTGGAAAAACCATAAGTGGCAACACTTATGATTGTTTTTCTGTTGAACCACAGTGGTCCACCACTGTGGTTTAACATAGAAGGCTGCTAAAGATGACACGAAAACATAATCTCGTGTTCATTGTGCCATGTGGGATCTTATAAACCACTTAAACACTCATGGGTGAGTGCAGCATTGTGGAAGCATACGAGTCCTAAGAGTCAAATGCAAAGGCAAAATTGCATGTGTGGTGTCTCGGTTTTTATTAAGTCCTAAAGGCTAAGCTACCTTTGTGAAAATTTAGCTCCGTTATACCTTATGTCATGCTCAAAAAATGAGTGTGATTTTTCGCCATGTCCAAATGTTACTTATTAAACATCCTGTATTTGAGGTGGAAAAGTAAGAAGTAAACTTCAGATTCATAATTTCAACCGTGAAGTCGACTTATCAGGTTATTGTGACGTCTGGCCAGTGGCCACGGGGGGGCGCTGGGGTTTTATTTACCTGGGGGGGGGTGGTGGCCTAGTGGTAGGATACTTGCCTCCGGACCAAAAGGTCACAGCTTCGAATCCTACCTCCAGCACCACAACTGGGTCCCTGAGCAAGACCCTTAACCCCAAGTTGCTCCAGGGAGACTGTCCCCTGTAGTTAGAGAATGGAAGTCGCTTTGGATAAAAGCGTCTGATAAATGCCATAAATGTTAATGTAAATGTAAATTTATGTCTATGTCTTTTATTTTGACATCCTGAGTACACCAGCGGGGTAATAGCCGTAGGATAGGTTCCAGCTGCGGTTGTACTCAGGATTAATTGATTGTGTTAGGGTTATTGGTTGTAATGGATTTTAGTTAAATATTTAAGTTTAGTTTAAGTGAACCTCTGTGTCGGTCCACCATCGTCTTACCCTCGTTTATAGCTTGGCTGTTAGCACTAAAGGTATCCTTGTTTATAGTTTCAGTAGGCTCAGACAGAGCCTTAAGTCATAGTGAAGTCAAGGTTAACCTTACGTATGTATCGACCCTCGAGCCAGGTTTTGTTTTGGTTTAAAAATAAAAAGTAAAGGACAATGGAAGCCTTCCTTTGTTCTTACATTTACGACGTTTATCAGACGCTTTTATCCAAAGCGACTTCCATTCCCTAACTACAGGGGGCAGTTTCCCTGGAGCAACTTGGGGTTAAGGGTCTTGCTCAGGAACCCATTGGTGGTGTGCTGACGGTAGGACTCGAACCCAAGACCTCTTGGTCCAGAGGCCAGTATCCTACCCACTACGCCTTGCTCTCAATGGGGAAATGCCAAGCGACATGACAGTTATTTCAATGTTTTATACAGAATTCATATAGATCTAGCTATGAACTGTTCTGCTGTTATTCTGTGGTGTCTAAACTGCTTCAACAGCCAAGACTACAGCGGAACTAGAGCCAAACCAGTGACCTGAATCAGGGTCTCCTTATATGGTGTTTTATGATGATAAAATATATTATGTAGAACAGTGATAAATAAGCACATACAACTTTGAAAAATGTCAGGAAAATGTGTTGCTAACATAATACATAATGCATTAGTTAATATGTCGTGTACACCTGAATGACCCCACAACCTGATAAGTGTGTGTGTATGTCGTTTGTTGTTTCAGGTGGCACTGCAGCATGGCCCTGGTCCCCGGTGTTGGACTAGACGAAGTTATACTGAGAAGAAGCTGGTGTTGTTGGTGTGTGTTCTCTCTCTGGCTTTATTCATCTGCATCCTCACATTGGGCCTGCATTATAATGAGAGTAAGTGGAAAACAAACCTACTACTGAGCTCATGTTATCGACCTATTATCCTCCCTGACTGTGTTAGAAATAGGCTTACATACTTCTCGCATGCTGATTATGCTTTAAACACTAAGTAGTTGTAATGCGGGAAGCTTTGAAGCAGCATCCAGATTATTTAGAAGCAATAAACTAAACAGAGTAGAACGCACATGCATCTAAACAACTAGTCTGAGTCATAAACGGGGCAAAACAAACCAAAGGACTAACAACAAACTGACAAATGTTGATGCAAACACAAGGGTATGTACACTATATGGACAGAAGTATTGGGACACACCTGCTTTTTTCTTACTCCCAATGAGGGACTATCTATGCTTCAGACATCTATATCAAGACATTTTGGATAACGCCATGCTTCCAGCTTTGTGGACACAGGCCTTCTCGTCTAACATCAGTTACTGATCTCATAAATGCTTTACAAAATGAATGGGCACAAATTCCCACAGAAACTCCAAAATCTTGTGGAAAACCTTCCAAGAAGTTGGTATAGCTGCCAAGGGGAGACAAACTCCGTATTAAAGGCTATACATTTTAATACAATGTCATTAAAGTACCTGTTGGTGTAATGGTAGGGTGTCCCAATACAAATGTCCATGCGGTGTATAATAACATGATGGAAACACCTGAGCAAGGGAGGAGACGAGAACAGGTCACAGATGTGCATGATAAGAGAACAGGGTTAAGGCAGGTCATAATCAAAAAAAATGACAAGCTTATATGGACCAGGACCCCATGGCAGACGTAAACAATGTCAAAGACTAGATACAATGACAAAACAGAGGAACACATTACAGTGGCATTCCGTACTTAATCCACCTTCTTTCAGAATGTAAACATCCCCAAATGATATCCTGCTCTAAAACCCCAATTTGTAGTTGAGTCAAATCTTTTTCAAGTTCTCATAGCACTGCCTGAGAAAGGAGCATGCATAGCTGATTCGGGGGGCGGGGGGCTTTCCTCAATAATGTCATGTTAGTTCATAGTCTTCATGTGTGTCTATAAATTATGTGAAGATGTACACAGTGCCATGTCGTATGATTGGCACCATTTTTAATATGAATAAAGTGTGCTTATATATGATGTGTATAGACATAGTATAGAATATTATGTCTATATTATGTACACAGTGCCCGCTAGTATAATCGGTATCTTTAATTACCTAATAATGAATGAAAATATAATTTCTATGCCTAACCCACCTTGAGAGTTTCGAGTCAAATAGCTGTTTTCATTTGGTCTGGACCCTGTTCCTGTAGCGTCTGTCAAACATCAAGCTATTTTGCTTGTGGCAAGAAGACAGGAAAGAGTTCTTTTTGGGCTGACTTTAAAACAGATTGACGTGGAGGGGAAATAGGATGGTGGATTTAGAGATATGGTTACTTTGTACTTCTTTGACCATCCTTCACTGTGGCTACTATCAAAATGGCCTTATCCTCAAACAGACTGGTTCACCAAGTGTGCACTTATAGTTTATGAAGACTGCAACACCACCAGGGATCAAATGTGCACCGTTCTTGTGATACAGCAAACACTTGGGGGGGCAAGCTGGTGGCCTTGTGGTTAAGGAGTTGGCCCTGTGATCAAAAGGCCATGGGTTCGAATCCCAAGACTGCTAGTGGGACCACTAAAGTACCCATGAGCATGAAAACCGTCCCCACACATAGTTCCCCGGGCGCTGTGTTCCTGGCTGCCTGCTGATTCACTTTGTAAATGGGTTAAATACAGAGGAAGAATTTGTTGCTGTTCACACAGTGTGCTGTGGTGTGTTCATGCATAATAAAATGGTCTGTTACACTTAATTGTGCACTTTGGAACTCCTAGTTTTGAATTTGTTATTAGTTTTTAATTGGTTACTGCTATAGGTATTATAAACAACTACTTTTTTGTATGCGTTCCAAGTTTTATCTTGTTGCAGCGAAATCTTTACCATGGTGATGCTTGAGGTTTGGGCCCCATGTCACCACATGTCAAACAGGAAATCACTGATGACTGCTTCAAACTTCCTAAACTATACTTAATTACCTTAATTCAGATTTCTTGGGGTGTCAATAATTGTGGGATGTGATTTGAAAAACGTGTTTTTCAATAATAGTCTTTTTTCTGCAAGTAAACTTTTCAGTCATTCTTCGCAGGGGTGCCAATAGTTCTAGGGAAAATGTGTGTCTTGGAAAAAAGTATTTAATGACTGTTGCTGTTACTGTGTGATATAATACAACAATCTAACATGGTTATTATTGCTAGGTGCGTTTCATAATGATGGAAGACATGTTTTGATACCCAAGTTAAACAAGCATTCGCTCAAGGAAGTCATCCATATCACACTCTGAGCATATTTTTTTAAGCTTAGCGAGTTTGCAGATAGAATCTGGAGCTCATATAACAGCCATTACCCTTTCGCTTCTGTTTTTTCAAGGCTTAAAAATTCATTTCCCTCTATTGGGGAGGAAAGTGAACACCACGTCCTCCTATTCAACCTCCCGCAGGCCGCCTCACATGACAAATCACTAAACAGGCTCAAAAATTTGCCCAAGCCAGACTGTTTACTCATCCTTTCCTTCGGTACTTAGTTTTCCAAAGGTGCTGGAACCCTATTGTTTTGCTTACATTTTTTCTTCTTTTCTTTCTCTTTTTGGTTATCTCTTCAGATTAGGCTGAGGATGTGTCTCTCGGGCCAAGAGTTTTTCTTACAAAGGCTTACAATATATAAAAGCCCATTCCCTCCCTTTTAGGCTTCTTGATAAAAACAAAACATTTTCCCTTCACTTGCTTTCAATATCAGATCTATCTTTTGCAAAACATTCCACAACTGACCGATGGTCAGACCAAAAAAAAAACGGACATAGAAATAGTCTGGACTGAAAGTAATTGTGACTTTTGAGTTTCTTGTCAAAAAACACCAAATATAAGCAACCAAAAAGGATTTAAAGGGACAGTAACGCACTGCAATACACTTTATTTCAGAGGAGACAGATGCATAAAAATGATTCCCTGTCTGAAAATCATTAACACAGTAACGCCCCACATGTGTGTATGTCTTCTAATACATTTTCAGAACTGTCCTCATCTTTTAGAGAAATCAAGAAAGATCTAATGTAACCTTGTCAGAACTATTTTGCTGCTAGGTTAAGAGAGTGTTAAAATAATAATTTTTTTAAGTTTTAAATAGGGCTGGCACACCAACTAAATGTGTTTGTTATGGTGCTATTCAAATCACTATGTATTCCAAAGCTTGGGTTACTGTAGGGTTAATGTAGTGTTAGAAGTAAATAAATTAAATAAATAAATAAAATAAACTATGGATGCTTTTGTTCAGGCATACACGTCACCTTGATCAAAAAAAGGCTTATCAGCCAAGTTGAAAAGAGCCAAATCTCTGTTTCAGTGAACTTCCAGGATATTTTTTGTTCCTTTTGGATGAAATGCCACAGCTATAAAAACTAAATGTCTTCGTCTAGGGCTTCCAAGTAAGCCTGCTTGATGAGGACAAAACACCATATTGTGTTCATAATGCTGGCCAGTTGTACACTCTGCAGTACATTCACAGCGCAGTGATGTTAGCCTTTGGTGTCAGTAAAACTGTCAGTGATGGCTCATTTGCATAGCAGTATTATAAAGGCCAGTATCACAATAACGATTACCAAGAAATATTTCCTAAATCTCTAGCAGCACATGTTGTAGAAACACATTAGGCCCATTTTGTAATCTTCTGGGGTTTTTTTTTCATTCATATTTAGTTTTGGGGTATAAATGACAACCATATTATTAAGTCTCTCCGGGATCTATACCAGTGTACAGTTATTTGGTGCCAATCAACAGGATTTTCTTAGCTTGAGTTATATACTGTAGCTTGAAAGCTAAATATTTTGAAGTTCACTGTCATTTCCTGGTTTCTTCAGATCATTTTGAAGAACATTTCTACAATAACACAGTTTTTTTCATCAATATATTTTATTTTTTCAAAATATATGACATTTACATAAGCAACATATTAACTCCAATAAGTATTTACACATTGTTTTCCGCTCTGGGAGCTCAGTACTCTTTTATTTTGCATTTCTTGTTACTGGTAGTGCAGATATTGGATGGTATTATTGGTTCTTTCTTTTTTTTTCTTCTACTGGTACAAAGATAAACTCAGAAAATGTTTTAGAGAAAATGTTATTATTACATAGTACTGTATTAGATGTTATGCAAGGATTTTAAATGATATGGTGAATATGACATGAACTGACTTAAATACATTAAATACATTCAAATGCAAATACATTTGCATTAACTGGACCTTAACTTCAGTATTATTGTATTAGTTTTTTCTCAAATGCAGAGGTTTTTTACCTTGTGTTTGTGTGTGTGTCTGAGAGAGAGAGAGAGAGAGAGAGAGAGAAAGAGAGAGAGAGAGAGAGAGAGAGAGAGAGAGAGAGAGAAAGAGAGAG
>JBBJLR010091477.1:0-10340 GCA_037577145.1 Brachypetersius gabonensis | reverse complement strand
AGTGGTAGCTGACTGACTCTGATCATTATATCTATGCCACAGTGTGGCCTGTCTGACTTTGCACTGAAAATATTGAATCAGTTACTTGATTGGTGCCTGAGGTTTAATATAATCAACATGCAAGTGTACTGCAAATCAAGTTGATGTGACTAAAAAAAAAAGAAAGTTGATCTGAAATCAGCATGAAAAACTGGTAACTGAAAAAGATAACTGCAGTGATCAGTTGCATCATTTCAGAATATACTTGCATTGTTTTCTGTTTTGACTTTTAGTCAAATGAAAGGCTTTTTCCTGTCTTCTATTTCATGTTTTCTTAAAAAACTTTAACTGTCGTCTCATTTTCGTGAACCCAATATTGTGTATCGTCTCGTGAGCTGAGCGTCTCATCACGTGCCTACTCCCTACAGTTATAAATTATACGCTGTAAACTTGAGCAGAGCTAACTCTCCTCTTGAAGGCCTTCTCTTGTTCATCTTCTCTATAGAGACTCTTTTATTTCCTTTCCAGCTCAGGGAGTTTTTCCTCACCTCTGTCACTTTGGGCTTTCTCACTAGGGGCTCAGACCTGGATTCTGTAAAGCTGCTTTGGGACAACCTGGTTGTAAAAATCACTTTATAAATATAATTGGGTTGTAAAGAGCAGAGATGACTTTTGGGGGCCAGGTGGTCTAAGTAGCCGAGTTGTGGATGAGGCGCAGGGGGGTATGCACCAGTGATGCAAACACAGTGTAAACACAGTCCAGCACATTTGCCCATCTTGTTGCAAACTCCACATACTGATGGAATTTAGACTTGAGATTTGTGTACTTAAAATCTCTGGTGACAATAAACAGTCCATCTAGTTTTGGAGCTTGGTAATGGCTCTGTAAAGTTTGCCCAGTGCATTGTTAGCGATGAGAGGGGTGTACAGCCATTAAGCATAGTGGTGTATTGACAAGGTAAACAAAACAGTCTGCATCTAGTAGTGACAAACTCCGGCAGTGGTGAGCAGTGACTAGAGACTAGAATAGTGGTTAAACATCAGTCAGTGTTAATGTAAACACAGGCCTCCTTTGCAAATGGCAGAATGACACTACTCAGCAGCAGAACATTAGCATGGTGCTAATCTAGGTAGCCGTATCCAGAATGCTGCTGCTGAGCTGTCGTGTCTCTTAAACAAAAACAGCAGTCTCCTAACTGTGTCAAATGTGCACCAGTTTATCGTCCCGGGAGTGAACTCTGATGAGTAGGATAGACGGGATAGCTAGCTGCATCCTCATCCAGCTACAATGCCTCCTTCCCCAGTCAGTGGCGTCAGCTGATGCTGCGGTCTGAGGGCCTGGTCCTCCTAACAAACTGAGGTTGCAGGCTTTACTAGACCATCATCGAGGTACGTTTCTTGTTAATATCTTAACTGAATGTCTAACATAACAGGACAGTAGGGGCACACATTAAAGAGAGTAAGCATATTTTATTCATATTTAATATTTAATCACCAGCGCCTTCTCTGTGGAAAGATTACAGTGATCAGATCTGACTTTTGTGTTTTCGTGCTTGTAGTCCAAACTGCAGAATCGGTATGGGACAGATCTGGCCATAAATAATTTCAGTATCTCGCTGTAAAGTGAAAAATACTGTACATGCAAGCTTTTGCAGGGCAGTGTTGAAAATAAGATTGTATCCCTCTTGAGTCACTCGCCAGCACGCCACTGATGCAGTAGGTCCCTACACCCACACACACGCACACACACACACACACACACACACACATACACATTCAGGCACCTGTGGCATTTATGATCTCAATAATTAATGAATTGTAAGAAATAAAACAATTTTCTCTTTCTCTCTCTCTCTCTCTCTCTCTCTCTCTCTCTCTCTCTCTTTTACACACACACACACACACACACACACACACACACACACACACACACACACGAGTTTGGTGTTGCTTGAAAAAACACTGTTGTTTCTATTAACTACCATAGCAACAGAGTGTGTGTTTTACTAGATTTGTGTGTGTGTGTGTGTGTGTGTGTGTGTGTGTGTGTGTGTGTGTGTCACAGTGCCTACTTTAGGCATAAAGAGGTCACTCACTGATTGCTTAATCTGAACAACAGCAATAATCCGTTTATTTTGTGGACTTTGACCAAACCCCAGAGGAACAGAGATTTACAAGATGCTTTTCTACTCTGTTTCACTCCAGTAAGGATGATGAGTGATGTGTGAGCCGGATTATTGCTGTTGAACTGTAGTGTCGTTTTTCTGTCCCGCTTACTAATCAAATTTCTGACTCCCAAACTAAAAATAGTATTTAATCAGTTTGTTAGTGGGTAATTATGCAAATTAAACTGCTATTGTTCTCTAAATGTACTTTTTTCAACTGGCATCAAACAACGGGCAGCTGGTGGATCTGGTGGTTAGGGAGTTCCTGCTCCTGCTTTCAGAAAGTTGTAGGTTCGAATCTCACACACACACACTGCTTCTCCACACATACTGCTCTCCCACACACTGCTCCACACACACACACTCCTCCCCCACACGTTATTCAAACACACACACCGCTCCATCACACACTGCTCCCTCACATGTTGTTCCCCCACACACTGCTTCTCCACACACACTGCTCCACACACACAAACATTGCTCCACAAACACACAGCTCCCCCACACACTGCTCACCCACACACTGCTTCTCCACACACACTGCTCCACACACACACTGCTCCACACACATACTGCTCCTCCACACACTGCTTCTCCACACACACACTTCTCCCCCACACACTGCTCCACACACACACTGCTCCTCCACACACTGCTCCTCCACACACACACTTCTCCCCCACACACTGCTCCACACACACACTGCTCCCCCACACACTGCTCCCCCACACACTGCTTCACACACACACTGCTCCTCAGGCATCATCATAATGACTTTGTTTATTTAGACACAAAGACATGAGAAATCACACATGACCATTACTTTTAATGTCATATTACAATTATTTTTCTTAAGGTTCATTATTTGTGTGTAGCAAAACACACAAACAATCTTTAAAACACTGAGGCCGAGGTCAATTGTATATTAAAAAAAAACGTATGTTACTGTTTGTTGTGTTTTAATTAAAAATAATGAAGGACTTGGTAAGATCTGGTGGAGGTGGATGGGGGTTCTCTGATTGGTCTACAGCTACACCTCCCCATTTTCAGCCCTCAAAAAATGTAGGGACCAGAGTTGTATACAGTTGATGATTACTCAAAGTAAATCTGCACTGGACTGTAACATCTTATCACATCACCTTATCCAGATATAGCCATGGAGGGGCCCAGGTCCTTTGGAATTTGCCAATTACACATTAGTTTGAGTTGCACTTTAGAAAAATCTGCCATGGCCGGGCCATGGCTGGGAAACACTGGACTGAATAACTTTGTGTGAAGTAATTGTGGTGATGCCCAAGGTGCTCTATAGTCTATTTTAATTCCAACTCTTATGGCCTATCCTGGTTGAACCTAACAAATGGAAGTAAAAATGTCTTGCTTTGTCTTTCAGAATTTATCTTATACAACTAAAAGATCAGGAGCGTATGAGCTATCTGCAGTGAAATCATCCCTGACATAGAGGGAGCAATGAATTCCATTTAAAGTCCACTGTAGGACTGTGAGGAACTGGGGATCCAATTTGGGTGCAGGAAAGAGGTTCTCTTGCTTGACTGATTTGATGTAATAGCGGGTGTCACACTTTTTTCTGTCCCGATTGTCGTTTTGTGGCTAGTTCTCCATCATCAGACACAGTTAGTGTGAAGTCTGGCAAACTTTCGACTCAGCAGAGGAGAAGTAGGTCACCTGAATATTAGGAACAGGGCTCTGGACTAGGGTATGAATGTGAGAGTGAAAGGTGCAGGTTTGCTTGGGAGTGTGCGTGTGTGAACTGTGGGGTGTGAGTGGACACAGGTGAGCTCATCAGAAGCTGAGTGAGTGTGCTGGAGGAATGAATGAATGGAGGACAGCTGGGGCTCATTAGGAGCTCCAGGAGTTTGGATGAGTGCATGCATATATATACCCGGTCGAGCCAGAAGAACGGCGCGTGGTCACCAGCATCTTTGGGGAGTCTGAGTTGTAAGTCAGAGAGGTATCCTCTCATTTTAGTTAAGAAAACGTATCCAGGCGATCCGAGTACCACAAGGACTGTGTGACACAAGGCTGCATGGCGAGCTGAGGAGAGAAGCTGCTGCAGAGTGACGAGTGGCATGTTTTCCTGCAGCACATTCCAGCTAGGCTCTCTTCCACTCTCTCTTCTGTGCGCTTACAGGAGTGACAGGCAGCAGGGTAGAAGTTGGTGGCTGCAAAGAAGGACATTCACTGGACATAGGACTGTAGAGGGATTTTCCACCTGCTCATTGTGGACTAAGCAGGACCCTCGAAAAGCAAAGGAGCTGAGACTGAGCCAAGAAGTGATGATACTTCTGGGTTGGCGGTGTCTCAAGCGAGCTGACTACATTTGAGTTGAAATTGTGTTGTGTTTTCAATAAACTGCATTTCTGGAGCTGCTGTGTCTTTTCCCATCAGACAACATGACAGTTAGAAGGAGCCATTTTCAAATCAGCGGGTGCGTGTAGCTTTTCCATGCTCACATACCACAAGTCGGCCACCAGAACGTAGTCCATTAGTCTGTCATTCTATCGATTGCTCAGTGAAAGGTTTGCCCTCCCAAGGAAAGTTTTTTTAAATGGCATCATGAAGTGGATGCAGAACAAAGGGCCACTTTGCTGAAGTGTATTTTGGTCTGGATGCCGTATTTGTTCCTACCCTAAGGGATGTGCTTCGATACCAGACTAGAGCAAGTGAATGACGTCTGTAATATCTCACTACTGAACCTGAATTCACCCAGACAAAAATGATCCAATCACTACATTGCATTAAAAACTACATTCAGGTGCATGAACACAATTCCTAAACAGTTGGTCCACAAACAGTAGGTTGTTATTGTAGCTGTCTACTGCATACTAAACTAATAACACTGGTCAACAGGTCAAGGTTTGTGTGGGTTTTGTAGTGTTTTTCATGCTGATTTCAACTCTGTGTTTATTTTTTTCAGCACGTACAGTTTTTGTAATGAAGCTAGTTCTATACTGCATGATAGTTGGTATAATGATCATATAATAATCATATGCTGAGCGTTTCTGAAGAAACAGTGGTAGCTGACTGACACTGATCAGTATATCTATGCTACAGTGTGGCCTGTCTGACTTCACACTGAAAATATTGAAACAGTTCTTGATTGGTGCGTACAGTTTAATAAAAACAACATGCAAGTCTGTTGCAAATCTAATACTACTCATAATTCATGTGGCTGAAAAAAACTGAAAACAGATCTGAAATCAGCATGAAAAACTGGTTTAGTGTGTTGTGGTTTCTGATGATTACAACCTTGTTTTTGCTGACCTGTGTAATATAATGAATATGAGTTGGGGGTGACAGCCCAGTGGGTGTGTGGTGGCCTAGTGGGTAGGATACTTTCCTCTGGACCAAGAGGTCATGGCTTCGAATCCTACCTTCAGCATCCTACCACTGGGTTCCTGAGCAAGACCCTTAACCCCAAGTTTTAGTTTAGTTTTCAGAAAATTAAGTATTTTTTAGTTAATTTAAATATATACAGACAAAGAGAATTGTGTGGGAATGACAATCTTTTTCATTTTGTCGAAGCTCAAAACCATTTAGGCTGTACTTTGGTAAGGTGGGTGTCAAGCACAACTGATAGAATGTTTACCCTTGATTTCAAGTGGCATTTGGAATATTTTTGTTGACTCTAATATGAAGCTATTATAAGATAAGAATTGCTAGATAAGAAAGCCATCTGTAGGTGGAAAATTAAAAAACCCAGTTTGCTATGATCTTTAGATGTGGCAAAAGCAGCTGTTCAGTACATTCTTAAAAACGTACTGAATAAAACAATTGCATTTTTCCAATATGTACTGAAAGCAAATTGCTCAACAATTTAGATGTTAAATGTTCTGTGTAAACAGAAGCAGGTGTTTCTAACATATGTAAAATGTGGGAATACAGTGTATTGTAACAACAGCAATGAACAGTGGATTTGCAAAGGCACTAATTGAGCTGTTGGTTAATTTTATCAAAATAAATCATCCCATGAGTTATTGTCCCATATTTGTAAATGTTCTGTATGTGTGTGTGTGTGTGTGTGTGACTCTGTGGGACTTGAAGTGCCACTGGCGGCATTTTCATTTGTCAACTAATGAGCAAAACATATTTGGAGGAGCCTGGAACTCAGACATGGTATCTATGAACATATTATTAGGACTACATGCTCACAGACTAGCTGTGCATATTATAAATGCAGAAGAATGAAGTAGCTGAAGGACATTTTCAAACAAGAAATGCAAAGCTAGTTCACTCTGCTTAAGCAGTTTCTGTTGCTGTGGTATCTCTAGTGACTGTCAGGGTCTTGCTTGATGGTTGCCATGGTTTTCCAGGTGGTTGATAGTGTTTCTAGGTTGTTACTATGTTATCACAAGTGGTTGCTATAGTCAGTTGCTATCTCTGTTGTGCTGATAGAATTCTGCTCAGTGATTGCCATGGTTTTCCAGTTGCTAGGGTATTACAAACGCGGCACATAGCATCAGGATGGACATGCTGGATTTGGAATGCTGCTATATCACAATATCTCTGTATGGTGTTAGGGTGAAAGAAATAGTGGAATAACAATGATAATAATCCTTAAGGGAACAAAATATGCAAATTCCTATTAGTCACCTTCTGTGTTTCTTACATGATTCCATAGTAGACTATTTTCGTTCCCTGAAGAACCATTTTTTTTTTGGAAAATGCTGAAGACAAGGCCTCTTCAAAAACCTGTCTTAGGAACTGAAACGTTCTTTAGGGAGTTTTAGGAAACAAAAAAATCTACTTATTTTTAAGAGGAAGACAGAATATGATTGCGTGACCATATCTTCATATAGTTTCAGAAAAAAGAATTAATCGTATTTTTCAGTATGTGTAAGCACAGCAGGCCTCTAGATAAAGCACGGCAGAAGGCTGTGAATGTAGGCGGCTGTGTTAGTGTTTTAAAGAAAAATCAACACAGGAGGGAACGAGCAGAGTGGGGTGGGCGAATGTGTGCTGAGTCGTGACCAAAAAACCAACAGTGATGGCAGAACTGCTGGTTCTTTGCCTTGCAGTTACTTGCCATTTGTCCTCCCCGCATCCTCCTTGCATTCATGCTCCTGCAGTCCTTAAAAATGAGGCAAAGACTGGATTACTAGCTGCCCACAGCACTTTGAGGATGAATATGTTGACTCTTGCTCCACCATAAGTGACCATGCTTGCTTAGCAGGCCACACAGGGCTCCTGGAACACATGGCAGAATTAATGAGCTATTAGCAATCACTGTAACAGGACTTCGATTTTCACTTGCACTTCATTTAAAACTGATTTCTGGAAGTCTTGTGCCTCCCAGAGGGGCGATGACTGATCAGGTCACCTGCTGGTAGTGCTTGAATGGTGACCAAGTACCAGCATCAGCCACTTGTCTGAGGGCTTCTTCAATACGGGGAATAACACAATGCTGTGTTCTTTTTGTTTGAGGCTCTTGAGTTCCTTTTTAACTTGCTAATGAAGACCATTAGGACTCAGTAATTAGAGATACGCAAATGATCATCAGTGCTTCCTGTCTTAAGTGTTTACAGAATTGTCTAATTAAGAATTGTCTAATTATGTACCGATACAGAATTGTTGAATTAAGCAATTTGGTAAAAATACTTTCAAATTCCTGTGATTTTAAAAAAGTACATTTAATGCATTGTAGACAATGAAGTAGACACTTCAATGCAGAACCCTAGACAACAGAAACCTGAAGGTCCTATAGGTTTTGGTACCTGCTCAAGATTAATACCAACAGAATTTAATAATATTTGGTAAAACTTACAGCAGGAACAATTTAACATTTTCTTTACCCAAAAAAAGCTAAAGTTACTAAGTGCTCCTGCATAATCAATAAGTGTAGCATGATGTGAGTTAGGATGCTAATAAATAAAAGTTAGCCTGATTACGCACCATTATGTGTAATTTAACATTGACATTCTTGTTTTAAAAATGTTCCTTATAGGGCGTCGTAGACAGGAAAGGAACAAACATCGCCGGCGATACTGGGTTCAGCCTCGAATCATGGGCCATATTCTGCCTTCCATACATCAACGTGGGTGCTGAACTGAGTTAGTGTTCAAATCGAACCAAAAGGAATTGCTTCCAAAGTCAGTGCTTACAGCCGTTGAACTGAAAGCTAGAGATAGCACGCTCTCACCCAGGACAAAGCTCCTGGCCAATTATACGTGAGGGTAATTAATGACCCGAAAGCAAATTAAAGAGACGAGTTGGTGGAAAGGATTCTATTTGATAGCTCATTATTTCTTTTTACAAAGTGCTTCTCTCCATTCTTTCCCAAATTGAGAACATTGATTATTTTCAGTCCTTGAGAAATTGGTAGTCAGATCATCGATGGCCTTGAGGCAGACAGACATTATTCCTCTGTCGGTACTTGGAGACGTGGCTCATGCGTCTCTTGTTGAAGCTCTAGGTTGTAAAAAATAGGTAGCTAAAAGCCAGCAGGATGAAGTGATACCCTTTTGTTCAGCCTCTGCTGGAGGAGAATTAAAAGAAACTGGATGGCAAAGCGGTATCTGATTATTTCAGATGGGTAACCAGGCAGAAGTTCTTTGTGAAAGTCAGATATGACTTTGGCTGAGGTGTTGGCTGAAACTTTGGGGTGTCAGCACGGGGAGCCTGCTTCCAGCTTGGAGACGGATAAGAGCGACAGGGGAGTGTGTGGCCCTGTGATGTCAGATCTGCATTTGTTCAGACAGGTGCTCATGCTGGCCGGTGTTTTTTCCCCCATGGCACTTCCTTGCCTGCTCTTGCTATCATGATCTCATCTGGCTTACGTGGAGATTAACTTCAGTCTTTTAAAACATTCTTCATCATGTGCTGAACGTGGGCCTGAAGGTGGTTGTCTTTTTATCTACACTATCACGACGTACGAAAAGCCCATCTCTCTTATCTGCTTAATTGGAACACCCTGATGTTATGTTCATAACCCATCATTCAGGTCAAGTCAAATGAAGTCAAGTCAAGTCATTTAATGCTGGCTGTTAACTGGGAAGCTCGTCTTTATCTGGTTCCGTTTCTGCACATGCAAAATAGGAAGAAATAGGAGTAAGTGTACTGACACACCGGAAAACACTATCTCTGAGCTCCAGGACTCTTCAATCGTTTAAAAACCTGACATTTGCTTGAATCCGATCTTCTGAATTGGAGTCTCCTGTTACTTGAATAATCAGGTAATTGCCTAAATCTTATAATGACTGTATTATTGGTGTGCATGTAATTGCCCTCAGCATGGCAGCAGAACCAGCACTAGCAGAGTTACTGTTGTGTTAGAAAGAGGTTAATACAATTCTTCTGGCTGCCACAGTGCATGATAGTAGAAACAATTTCTCAAGAGGTGAAGGTTACCGTCACCTTTTAAGCAAGAAAGTCTTCAGTAAGAGAATGTGCCATTAGTAACACTGCAAGACTCTCTCTGTCTTCGCTCACTCACCTTTGAGGCTGCAGCGTGGTCTATAATGAGACTTATTAAAAGGTCAGGTAGCACTTTCACCCACTGAAACCTACAATACACTATAGAATCTGAAGGGCTAGTTTCCATGCACATTCACATAAATGTCTAGTCTAGTCCCTACCTAACCAAGAACATTCCAGTGAACTCCCCCACCTTTACCTTGGAGACTTTTCAAAACACTCTCTGGACCTTCAGCAGCACCTGCAGGTCACTCTACCTGAGTTTACTGTTTACTGCCACGGCAGGTACACTCACGTCCTGTTACTCGATTTGATATGCTATAATTTGCACTCGCTCAACGTGGTTCGATGCTGCTAACTGTGCAATAATTTATATATGGTGCAGCATTAATACTATATTCATTCTGGAAGATGTACATCTCTTTCACACTTTACTCTGTGCAATAATATACATATAGTGCAATATTACAACTAATTCTGGACAATTTACATAACTTTCCACTTTAATGTTAAACTGCTGTTTTGTCTGTTCATTAGGGTTATCGTTACATTGCTGTGGTGTCTTGAGTGTTTGTGTATGTTTGCGTGTGTGTGGGTGTGTTTGTGTGTGTATAGCAGGGGTCTTGGTGGACCGTGTGTATGTGTTTATCTGCTGAAGTTGGCTGAGCTGCCTGGGATTCCAGTGTGTGTGTACGTGTGTACGTGTGTACGTGTGTGTGTGTGTGTGTGTGTGTGTGTGTGTGTGTGTGTGTGTGTGTGTGTGTG
>JBBJLR010091456.1:0-10340 GCA_037577145.1 Brachypetersius gabonensis | reverse complement strand
TGTGTGTGTGTGTGTGTGTGTGTGTGTGTGTGTGTGTGTGTGTGTGTGTGTGTGTGTGTCTGTGTGTTTGTGTGTCTACTGTCTCATGTCTAAGCCTCAGGCCTCGGGTACAATCATTTCTGTGTCTCCTATGCTCCCATGGACGACTTTCTGCTCCCTTTGCCCTTAGGAAAACTGGCTTAAAAGGACGGCCTGTACTGAAAAGTGGTTTGAGAGGTAGGACGCCAGGGCGTACAAGGGGGACGAGAGAATTTTTGTTTTGTTACCATGTGCATCTTTATTTGCTGCCATTTTTAGAGAAATAACATTGCTATTTATAAGGTGCTAGCTAAAAGTAAGTTTCACAATGACCTCATCTGAATATGACAAGTGTATGTTCATAAGCTGTGCAGTCCTTTCCTGGTCGTTTTGGCATTTTCCAAGCCAACCTCTGTCTGAAACAACTGTTCCCTTATACTTCTAGAGGACCTAGACAGACAGACACATACACCTCAACACCTCACACTGGCATTGTTCTCCATCAATGGATCCTGCAGATGACATTTCAGTTCTAAAATGCATTGCTTGTGCAACTTACATGACAACCACAGCACTTGCAAGGTTTCCACGGAGACTATAACTCATACTTCCTTGTACACAAAACACTGACTCAGTATAATCACAGTCAAAACACATAAAAGTATCGAAACATTGTATCACGGTGTGACCAGAAATTCGAGCCCTGACTCATATTGCTCAAAAAAATGAAAGAAGAGAAAAAACCCACAAAGTTTTATTTTAGGAATAAATAAGTGGTAGAAAATTGAATGGTATAAAATACTAAAAAAAAGCATAATACCAAAAAATATAATAGCAATGAAAAAGGAACCATAATTTAGCTCCTTCTGGAAAACGTGCTGTGCCTTTAGTGTTTTTCCCCCACCTGTATTCCGAAAACCCCCGCCCACTTCACTAGGACTGGCCTTCTTGCGCTGCGAAATGGCAGCCAATCGCAGGGCAGACGGCGGGACTAAACGAAATACGGGTAGGAAAAAAATAACAATGGAAAAGTCCTTTCACGCCATGCTTCTCCAGACGGCATGGCCAGGACTGGAAACCCCTGAACTAAAAAGAGTAAAAGTGAATAATCCAAAAAAAAAAAAACAAAAAAACACTTGAGAAATGAAAGCGGGTTTAAACGTATAAAATGTTAAGATTTACTCTATTCAGGATGAAAAATGAAACGATTTTTCATGAAAAAAAGTGTCTGAAAAATTACTGGCTGAAAAACCCCCAAAAGAAAACTCAAGCATTTAAAATGATCTACTAAACACAAGACACGTTTATTGGTGTATCAGCTTTGGATCGATCAGTTCACTGTGGGCTAGAAAGCGAAATATTTCTGTACCGGTGGAATAAAACATTACTCACCCTCGTGTTGATCTCTTTCATTCTGTCCTGACGCGTTTTAGATAACGGGTCCGTCACACGGGACATGCCGAGCATTTGGACCGACAAAATGAGAAAAGCACTCCCCTTGAACCTACTTTTCAAGCTACAAACGGGACACGGAGTGAAAATGCAGAGAACAGTCTATCGGCTCGGGTGCAGGATGGACAGTCCAGTCGGACGGTGTATCCAGGATGGACGGGGGTGTTAAAAAAGGACACGTATCAAGGACTCCATCCACTTTTGTTCCTCTGTATCCGAGTCGCTTACCAGACCAGCCGCTTCTTTCACACTTTTCTGCACACAGGAAACCCCGGCAGCCTCTCTCTCTCTCCCAAGCGGCACGAAATCCACGCCTCCTTCAAAGCAAACACCTCCCACTCGTCTTAAGCCACACCCCTTCATACTTTTGTCCAATTAGAACCCAGGAGGTGTATCTCGTTCCACTTCAAAACACTTGGCCGATCCCCAACCAGCCACGCTGCCACTTTTTTTCATTTTGCATAAAATTAAACTTAAAAACAGCACATTTTTGTGAGTAAAAGTAGAGTTTGTACTTTTAGTTGTATAGCTTTTACTCTGTTGGTTATTTTTTTATTTGCGGCTTCTAATTTCATCTTAAGATAAGAAAGAACTTCTTATCAAAAGAAATCTTTTTGTCATTAGCATCTTCAGTGCAACAAATAATAAAATAAGACAATAGAGGATAAAAAGGGACAATAAACAATAATGCAACACAGTTACAAAACAAAATAAACTGCAACAGTGCAGTTTCTGTGTGCCGTAACAGCAGATCAGTAGTGCAAATGGCTATGAAAGTGACTTAGTGTCAATGCAATAAGAATAAAATAAATGCAATAAAATAGCAACAGATGATGAGGGGATGAGTTTTTGTACTGTCCACTTTTTTTTTCCCCAAATTTCCCACTGGTGGGACTAATAAAGGGTTATCTTATCTTTAAATGTTTAATTGCATCCCAGCCACTGCAAATATGTCAAATAAAAGGTCAATATGTGATTACTTAAAATGTCCTTTTAAAAGTTTTAATTAATTCACCAATTTCATTAAAAAGTTATATTAGACTTTTTGAGCACGCACTTAGACTGCTACAACTTACACGCAGTACAGTAGTAGAGAGAAAGAGATCATGGAGTTACATGATAAAGGCAGATGGAGAGGCTGATAGGAAACACAAAACACAACTTCGTCTAAATTTAGAGAGCCAGAGGGGGAACGCCCAGCTCTGCAGCCACTCAGCCTCAGCCACAAGCCACTTCTAGCTGGGAATTTGCAGAACAGCACGGTGTACAGTGGAGTGAACGTGTGCACTGATGTGCTTCGTTCAGCTGAGTGAAGCCAGATTATCTGATCTGTCCATGTGTTTCTCCCTCTTCGCTGCTCAGGCAGCTTTCGGCACATGTATCCCTATCCCTTTTCATGTTTTTCTTTCATTTAAATAAATATTTTGGTAACATATCTAGGGCGGCACGGTGGTGCAGGGATTAGCGCTGTTGCCTCACAGCGAGACGGTTCGACTCCCTGGTTGGGTGCATGGTCTTTCTGTGTGGAGTTTGCATGTTTTCCCCGTGACTGTGCGGGTTTCCTCCCGGGACTCCCGGGACTTTCCTCCCACCACTTTGGGTGCTTTGGAGAATAGGTGAATTGAGCACTCTAAATGTCCCGTAGGTGTGAATGTGAGCGTGAATGGTTGTCTGTCTCTGTATGTGGCCCTGCGACGTGCTGGCGACTGTCCAGGGTGTACCCCGCCTTCGCCCACTGCAGCTGGGATATGCTCCAGTCCCCCCAACCCTGAATGCAGGAATAAGGGGTAGATGATGGATGGATGGTAACATATCTATGAATACCAGATAGACTAAACATTTCACCAGTAGGAGCAGCCGAGGGCCAAGTGGTTAGGAAGTTGTCCCTGTAATCAAGTCATGGGTTCCAGTCCTGGGACTGCTAGAGGTACCCTTGTGCAAGGTACAGTCCCCACATGCTGCTCCCCAGGTGACCCCTCGTTGGTGGCAGCCCCCTGCTTCACTTGGTGAATGGGTTAAATGCAGAAAGAATTTTATAATGTTCAAACTGTGTGCTGTGTGCATGACTATTAGAGGGTCCCTTTGTAATTATTTCACTGGGCTCATGTTATAAATGTTATAAGAGACAAAAAGGGATTTTGAAAGTCTCTGAAGGAACAGCCTTGTTCCAACCCCCCCGCCCCATGCTCCAAATACAAATGGAGAAATGTTGGATAAAGAAGGTAAAAAAAAAAAAAGGTAACAGTATCAGCAAAAGCAAATCCAGATTACACAACAATGAAGTAAGGAAATGATACAGGCAAGCAGTTTGCATGATGCTGATTGATGAAGTCTTCTTCTGTTTCATTTGAGCTGCTTTATAGCTCCAGCGTTAAACTAAAGAATCACATTTCAGACATCAAACTCTGGTGTCTTGGCTGATGGCATTTTAGACAATATGATTTTTCCTGACAACTGTTCTTATAAACAGGCCCTCAGAGCTCCGCCTTCAACACTAGTCATTATTCATTTAAGATTATTAAAATTCCAAATCGTCATCTCTCCAATACCACTCAGATTCTCACTGTAGCTCCTGTACTCTCCATTTAGCCTTTAGGAGCCACACTTATTGCTGTTGACAGCAAAAGTGGTGGAATTCAGTAGTCATTATTTCTCACATGTAGCTCTTAAAAAAAGTAGATCAAAAGTATGGATTCTACGGAGTGATACTGCAGCAATTTTTTATTACGATCTGAATTACATGAAAATAAATGGAGTCCCGCAAGCAGGGCCTGGGCATCCGGAGCTATAGCACGAAAGTTGCATGAATAGCCCCGTTTCTCAGAAAAAAACACCTAAAAATAGCCAACCGCCTGGATCTAACATGAGGACGTGGTGAAAAATGCATGCAAAACTGATCTCCAACTTCAAAGCAACTTGGGTAGATCTTGCTTCTATATGTAATATTTGTTTATCTCGTATATTCTTTTTCTATATATTTTTTAGTATCTTTGTTTAGCACAGTCTTATGGGTCGTCACATGGACACGTTTCACTACATGCTGTACATGTACATCTATGTATGTGAACAAATATCTTGATATGGACATGTTCAAATCTTGAGAATCTTGAAAAATGTCCCAAGCTGGATGCTGAGATAAACCCCTTTTTTAAATCTGTTGATGTTTGTTACATTGCTTAACTTCAGTCACAAAGCTGAAAGCCGAGTTTTCATTTCCACATTAAATGGAACAGAAGTTTTCATGCTGTTAAAGCTAACATAACTAAAATGAGTTTATTCATAGAGAGGGAAGAAGCAAGAGAATGTCTTGCATGTAAAAGCGATAAAAATAGAGCCATGTCAAATTTTGGGTAAACTCTGCAGCTGTACATCATATATGGTGGTAGACTTAACAACTGGGACCCCCAGTCCCCCAAACACAAAAAATCCAGTCAGAAATCCAATCCAATCCAATCAAGAAAAATACTGAAATACAAGTTATTAGTACTGAAATTCAGAGAAAGCAGTTTTGTAGAAATCTTTGAGTAACCTGTCAATTTGAGTAACCTGAGCATGGTGTTTTCCTCATATAGCCACAGTCACTAAAGTCGTTTTGTCCATTTCTTTGATAAATGTAGGCCCTACCCTCCCAGAGAAACTTGTCCACTAATTTGTTACAAGCAGAACTGATTCTTTCTCTACTGGGTTTCTGAATTTGAAACTCACATCACCTCTGTCTTTAAAGAAACGCTGTTTGGCTTTAAAGCACTTGGCACAACATGTGATCTTGGATCTGCATTTACTGGCCTTCTGCAAATTTCCCCTGCAAATGACAAAAGAAGTAGAGAAGTCTCTTCCTGTGATTAGGCAGGAACTGCATTTCACCTTTTATTATGTGGTCTCTTCATTAAAAATGTCTTTTATTCATTAAACGTACAGCGTTAGCATGGGATGGGTAGGGCGTGGCCAGCAACAGCTTGATTGCATAAAAGTGACAGAGCACTTAAACGGCTCATTTTGAAAAGGACTGAAACTGTCCAGAATAAGGTTGCTGAGAACTCTTTACGTAAAAGTGATTTTGTGCAAAGAACTTCATGAACATGTTTTGTAAAGTCCATAGACCTATTATAACTAAATTGAGTTTTACATAATATGTCCCTTTAAAGTAACAATCCATGTATTAAGGTTAACAATAACAGTAGAAATAAAAATAGAAAAATAGAAAAATCACTAAAAATAGAAATAGAAAAATAGAAATCACTAAACCTGACTATTTTTTTAAGCGCTTAACATTATTTTTGTAAAGCATGTTGCACTTTTACTAACGTGAGAAGTGCTCTACAAATAGTAATTTGTATTATATATCACATTAAATTATTAAAAATATATTCCTTTCTAGAAAGTAAAACCTCTATTTTTGCCAGGTTTCTATGCTGTTATCAAAAACTCAAAAGATTGCAGTCAAAAGTGCAGGCTTGAACCTGTCGATACAGAATATGAAGGGAATGTAAATGCAGTTAATTGCGTACTTACTGCTTAATATTTACATAATTACATTTGAACAGTGCAACAAAATGACAGTAAACGCCATTAACGTAAGAACTCTCAGCCATTAGGGAATAACCTGAATCGTTCTGTTTTAGTTTGTGGACCTCTTTCGTGACGCTACATTAAGAATGATGTGCGCTCAACTCGTGACGATGTTGATGTTGATGATGATGATGATGATGATGGTTTGGTGTTTGGGGGGTGGAATTTTGCTGGCTAATGTTGAGCTCTTTCGCAGTGCTACCCACTTTAGGAAACTCCGCTTCGTCTCACAGCTACAGATATTCTCTCCCTCGCTCTTTCTCTGTTTCATGACTCACTTTCCATTCATCCTCTTCTTTTATGGCGAAATTGGCCTTTTTCACACGCCCACGCACTCTCCAGTGGACGTAAGATGAGACAGGTGTTGTGCTTTGTATGAAGGGACCACCGTCTCAACGGGGTTTCGGTCCTGATCCTATTTCCGGCTTCCTTTCTCTCTTAAGAGTCTGGAGTCATGGTCACGTCCCTTAAGAGCATGTCAGCAATCATTAGCGACACACAAGGTGTGCGTGAGGTGACTTTCATTAGACTGAAATGCTTATAATCGTGACATATATAGAAAGGAACACATTTTTTGCATATGCCATGTGTCCAGACCCTTCTAATTAGTGAATTCAGCTACTTTATGGGACCCTCAATTATAGCCACAGCTGTTCAGCTGCACACACACAGTTTTCCTACACAGAAAAAGCACTGACCAATGACACTTTGCATCAGCCTTACATGAGCTCAATGTCACCTTGCCCATATACGGCCATCTATATTCCACCAGCAATCTTTGGATTAGATCTGACATGATGAAGCTCTATCCAACACCTTTGGAATGGTAATTGTTGTGTCATTGTGGTGTTATGCTGCTAATTCATTAAAAACATGTTCACCAAAGTCAAAACTGGTTAAAATGTCCATTCCTAATTTCTGTCTGTGAGAGAGGGTTGCTAAGGCTGGTTAGTCAGTACCACAGAAAGAACTAGGTTTGAGCTGTCGCAGAGGTTAATGAGAAAAATCATGCTGGTGGGGTGTTTAAGTGTATTAGTTTGTTAGTTTTGTGGGTGGTTGATAAAGTGAGATAATGTGCAGGTGCCAGCCTGAACACAGAGGATATTGAGGGCGGAACCCGAGAACGAAGGTCGGCTTTGTGAAAGGGGATTGTTGAAAGATCATTATATCACACAACATAGTATGAGAGGATGGATCACAACGTGAGAAAGAGAGAGAGAGAGAGAGAGAGAGAGAAAGAGAGAGAGAAAAAGAAAGAGAGAGAGAGAGAGAGAGAAAGAGAGAGAGAAAAAGAAAGAGAGAGAGAGAGAGAGATAGATTGTAACTGGAGTAGATACAGAAGGATGCAGAAACGGTGTTTAAAGTTACATGCTACATATACATGACAGACACGGTAATATCATGTACATGATTTGTATTTTTTTATTTTTTATAAATTTGCGTCCCACAGAAAGGGTCACAGCACCACATTTCTTGTAATTTTGCCAGTTTTGTCAAAAAAGTTAAAAACGTGGACTCAAAACTATTAAGAGAGAACATAAAGAGCATAGAAATGTAATTTATTGATTCCTTTGTCATAATTAAACCCATAAATCCATTTAAAGAGTATAGAAAAATGAAACCGATGCTTCTCAGTATATCTGACCTAAAAATAAAAGATTTCTGAGGAACTTTCACCATTGTGTAGAAACAATGCGGTGACCAATAAAAAGATATTAATTTGAAATGATTCAGCTTCATCATTGCCTTTATTCGTTGCCATTATGAGATAAAGAGTTTTATGAAAGGAAAGAAGTGAATAAAACCTGTCGATTTATTACTATACATCAGAAAATAAACCCGTACGAACTGATAAGGCTAAGTAAATTTGCTCAAATCATATTGCATGGCATGTCTGTAAAGTCTGCAACGGTCTTTATGGCTTTTCATATCCGCTGCTAGGGTTTGTTTGGTGTTCCAGTCTGTTTCCAGATAAGTCCTGGGTGGAGGATTCGGAGCTGGGGCCGGGCTGAGCGAGGGGGGAGATGGAGAGGCAGTGCGAGAGCGGGAGCGAGAGGAAGGGGGATGGGACTCGTCCGTCCCGCTGATGCAATCCTGCCACCCGGAGAAGAAATTGCCCAGCTGGGAAGGAGCAGAGAAGGGGGAGAACAAAATGCAGAAGAAGTGGGGGTGGGATTCCCACCCGAGTGTTTAACTTCAGTACACACACTCTGCAAAGTTCACACCGTCTGGATCTGGCACACTCGTTCGAAACGTGCCGCTTCCACACAAAAACGCAAAAACACGGGGGCTGCAGTGGAATGGCAAGCATATGCCACGTAAGCACGAGTGGGCTATTCACTATACATATAATTAGGATCCATACCTTCAGTCTCATTAAGCTGTTTATAAACACCCACCCACTCACACAGGCATAAATCCCGCATACGCACACACACGCTCTCCAGATGTGCATCCAAGCTGTGCCTGCTTTTACGCTGGCACTTCATCAGAGGTCGACTGTCCAGGCGGAATCTATTATAATCACTAGTGTAGAAAACAAAGCATCCGTACATACAGTACTGTGCAAAAGACCTTTGGAAATAATATTTGAAAATTGTTTAGATGAGCAGGGAATATTTTTTGTACACATTAATATTACTAAACGTACTAAACAAAACTACAAATAATAAATACAAATAATTTTGGACAGTATCTAGTGACTTAGCATATCAGTGTGTCTTGTCTTGTAGAAGATCAGTGTTACTTATAGTTTCCATCAGAAACCTGGTTTTACTCAGTCCTTCATTAAATTGAATCAGGAGTTTCACCATCCAAACAACGGCTAGAGGAACCGAGGAGGAACCTGGAACCGAACCTGTGTTCTCCTCATCAACTCTCAAAATATTTAGTACTGTTTTACAAACAAAAGAAATATTGATTCTTTTTACTGCTTTCCAGTTGGTTTGCATCTATTCTAATGTTAACTTTGCTGGTAGAAAGACCTTTCATCAATCGCTGAGAAAACGTTTGCAACAATTTGCATAGGGGCCCAAGACCTTTGCACGAAGTTAAACATGTTTAAATGAGCAGGACATATTGGACATTATCAGGAAGCACTGGTTCTTTTTTCCATTATAATAAACTGGACTGTGTGCCTAATAGTCTAAGTATCATAAACTTTACATAACGGCCCATCCCTTCATGGCAACAAGATAAACAGAACACTGAAGCTGAAAGCAGTAATTAAACTGAACCTAGAGGATCTTTCAACTGAGAGATGCACTTAAGTTTCATAACCAAAAATAGAACTCTTTCAAAAGTCATTCTGAAACCTTTTTTGTTTGTGAAATGAATGTTTGTTTCTATAAATCACTAAGGTACATCTCCTTGTGTCTTGGTGGTTCAAGACTCAAATCTGAGGAAGATTCAGTTTACTAACACAAATCTCTGACTGCTTTAATACTGAGATAGTAATACACTCTATACCAGCGATCGTCAACTGGCGGCCCATGGGCCACATTCGGGCCACCAGAGCTTTACATCCGGCCCCCTGATGGAAAATGAATGGACGACTATGGAGCTAGACAGCTAAATTCAGGAATAGCCTAGTGAGGAGGGAAAATATGTTCCTACGTTTATTTTTTTCTGAATCAAATAAAACAAGCCTTCAATCTGTCAGTAATCCGCCAGTCCCAGAAATGACTTTCAGCTGTACCGAGTGAAACCTGTGTGTATTTAAGAAAGCTGAAACTTAGCTACGGCGCAAATCCTTGTTTATCTTATCTGAGGACAGTGGACTAACCTGTTTTATTTCTGTTTTACAATTTCTTCATGTAATATGACATAAGATACAATCTTAATTGTATTTTATTTTAGGACAGCATCTGGCCCTCACAGTGTCTGTCGAGAAAAACTCTGGCCCTTGGACAAATGTAGTCTGGGAAATCTGGGGGGTTTGTCATTTAAACAATGTAGCTTTAGAAATCTGAACAAACCAACAGAAGTATTTAGTACAACACTTTTTCAGAGTTTTATTTAGACATCATACTATATTTCATAATGCTCTTCTCTTTGTGTCTATGTGTGTCTATGCAGTCGTTGCATAAGCAGTTACCTCCGGGCTCTATAAAGATTTCAGATTCTGAGTTTAAAACAAAGAACAGATGAGTAAAATGAGAAAGAAATACTCAAGATTTTGAGTATTTTTCTGTCAAGGTTTCTCTGTCACCTGAACCAAGACCTTTGGTCAGTGTGTGTGTGTGTGTGTGTGTGTGTGTGTGTGTGTGTGTGTGTGTGTGTGTGTGTGTGTGTGTGTGTGT
>JBBJLR010091425.1:0-10341 GCA_037577145.1 Brachypetersius gabonensis | reverse complement strand
ATATAAAACATGTTTTCAGTTATTTCACCTTTTTTGTTAAGTACATAACTCCACATGTGTTCATTCATAGTTTTGATACCTTCAGTGAGAATCTACAATGTAAATAGTCATGGAAATAAAGAAAAAATAAAGAAGTGTCCAAACCTTTGGCCTGTACTGTATATGGTCCACATAACTGCCCCATTTTTCACATTTATGAGGATTATTAACTTCTGTTCTAGGAAAAATTAACATCGCCACGGATGTCATAGTTGAGCACATGGGAAGCAGGTGGCTTCGGTTTGGACGCAGACTGGGACTGACTGACTCCAAGCTTGAGGGCGTACAACAGAAACACCCTCGCGACCTGGAGGAGATGGTGAGGGAGGTCATCAAAGAATGGAAGAAGATGCGCAAAGAGCAGGCCAAGGTGGACGACCTGATCAAGGCTCTCCGTGCCTGCAGCCAGAACTACACCGCTGACCTCGTGGTGAAAGCACTACAGAAGGCCAGTATGGCCTGAAAATATACACAGCCTTTTTCCAGCCCTCTGTTTCATGGCTTGCCTGTATGGACTCGCTGGCAGAGTTGCGCTCATTCACCCAGCTGCTCAGTAAAAGGCACTTCAGTTCACTTTGGGCCTTCTACGAGGAAGTCCCATTCTTTTCAGCGAGAGTGTATTGTAAAGAGCTTTCCTCAGGTACGCCAATGCAATTCTCAGCTGTTCTTAAATGTGTGAACTGTGAATCCATTCTGTTTACATACTTTTTAAATGATTTTTTTATTGTTGTATTATAAGTTAATCAGGAAAGATGAATTGTATAGTTCATAAAAAAAAGGATCCCAGTAACTTAAGGCAGTAGTGATCGGCCCTCCTCATGCTGGGTTTACCTCCCACACAAGTTAACACCTCATTCAGCCAATCAAGGACGCCTGAAGGTGATGAATAGATGGAGTAGGTGGGATCACCGAAGAGTGGAGGCAAATATGCAGGAGTAGTGTCTGTCATCGTTGACTCAAGAGATATTTAAAGAAATTCATTCTTATAAAATGTTCTATGCAAATACTTTGCCAGTACACTGTCAAATACTGTCAGGACAAAGCCTTGTGTGTCCATTTGTTTGGTTTTTTTTTTTTAACACAATTTCTAAATATGAGCTGCATTTACACTGTGTCCATATTTAATGGCAATCATGTCAATAAGA
Source organism: Brachypetersius gabonensis (assembly GCA_037577145.1). Lineage (NCBI taxonomy): Eukaryota > Metazoa > Chordata > Actinopteri > Characiformes > Alestidae > Brachypetersius > Brachypetersius gabonensis. The sequence goes on along the minus strand of JBBJLR010091425.1, from coordinate 9,157 downwards.
AGGATTAAAAATGACTTAAAATAACATGTTATGTTAACTTCCTTTGAAGGTGAACCTATTTTTAATTGCTTGTGACATTACTTTTTGGTGATTTTTACTTACTTTTGGTGATGACACGGCTTTATTCTGACAGCAAAAAATGATACAAAAATGATCTTGATACTGAGCCAGTGATTGATTGTAATTTGATTGTGATTCCATCGCACTGTCTTGAAATAAATGGAAATACAGCTGGGCGATAGTGAATATGAACGACTGTCGTTATGTCCTGTTAGATCCTCAGTGCAGAAGGCTGTCAAATCCCTGGGATTTGTTCATTTTTACAGCAAATGTTGGCCTTTGCGGTACTGATTTTGCAGAAGGCTACAATATGTAAATGAGTGGTGAACACGTTGTAATGCTATGTGCTGTAAGCATTCAGCCCAATCCAATAAAAAATATTTTGCTTAAATTTGAACCCACAACCTTCTGATAATAGGGGCAACTCCCTAACCACCAGACCAGCAGCTGCCTCAATGACTCAAAATCCCAATTATTTAAAACTATTGACTTAAAACACATTTACTTAAACCGTGCTAATTCAAAACCATTGAAACTAATAGTAGGAGCCAAGAACAGGTTTTCTGTTGCTTAAATGAATGCAGGCCCGTCTTCAACCATACAACAAAATTGGTTCACAGATTGATTTGCAAGGTGTGTAAGTCACAATGTGTAGAAATGCAACAATCAGTCATAACATTAAACCACCTGCTTGATATTGTGTAATTCCCACCTGTGCCACCCAAAGACCTTCGAAGGTGTGCTGTGCTATCTGCACCAAGATGTTCACAGAAGTAGTTTGGCAGGGTGCTGAAAGAGGCCCTTGGCATTAGTGGGTACTGTTGCTATAAAGAGCTGCACACAGTATTACGTTGGTGCTTTCAAAGGAACATCTTAAACCAGGGTTTAGGGTTTCCCAGCAGAGCATTGAGCATCATGCTGCTTCCACCAGCCTGCCGCCTTATCATAGTGCATCCCGGTGCCATTTCTTCCCCAGGCAAGCAATACACATACATATATGGTTGTCCAAATGATGTGAAATAAAACATGCTTCAGTGCTCCATAGTCCAGTTATGACAGTTACATGCCTATTGTAGGCTCTTTCAGCAGTGGACTTGGGTTAACATGGGTACTCTGACTGGTCTGCAGCCTCATATGCAGTGAGCTGTGATACACAGTGTGTTCTAGCACCTTTTATCATCACCAGCATTAACCTTTTCAGTAGTTTTTCTATATTGGATCATGTGTGCTAGGAAAGCTTTCACTCTCCATGTGCATTACAGCGTCCTTGTCATCAGTTCACCAGTTGTCCTTATCATGGACCACTTTTGGAAGGTGCATATCAGAAACACCCCATAAGACCTGCCAGGTTGGAGATGCTGTGACTCAGTCATCTAGCCATCACAGGCCCCTGTCACAGTCGCTCTGATCCTTATACTATTTTTCCTGCTTTTAACACCAATTTCAAGAACTGACTGTTCAAATACTGCCGTATTTATCCCACTTATTGTCAGGTACTAATCTAACCTGATAATGCTATTCATTCCACCTGCCAGAGATTTTAATACACAGATCAGGTGCCATACAACTGTAATTATAATTATAGTATTTTGCCTGTTTTAATGCCGCCCTGAACAGTGAAAGCATGGAAGATACAAATACCAAGTTATAAAAGCCTTAACTCTGCACAGACATGCTGCTCTCTGAACGTTGTTCCTGATAAAGAGAGCTTACCTTTTTTACATGCCAGAGGTACTTGCTGTACCCACACAAAGGTGTGCCGTTTAAGCAGAAAGGGGACAGTCAAGTATGAACATGCTTGAGAAGAAACGTTTTAAGTGCAGCTTGACGTGCATTCTTATTGTAAAGACCAGTTTTCCTCTTATTCCACAAATAATTGTGGAAATTCATTACGCATTCTGATCTGGTAGATTAATAAGGCATTCTTCAGACCTTCGGTCATATACTGTGTTATTCTGAATCAATTTTACTTGGGAATTTGAATCGACAGAGTCAGGTGTCCCAATACTTTTTACCATATAGTGCATCTTGGAACATCACTCACCATTTCAAGTGTGAAATTAAAGTTAACTGAACAAGAAATGGTATATTATGGCAGGATTTACACAACACAGAATGCAAGAAAAGATTTACATATTCAAGAGTGTGGAGCTGGTGCACAATCTCCATTTTCTTTCTCAGCTTGTGACTGTAGAAACAGAACTCTGTAGAAATGCAAAGAATCTGACCAGATTTGATCTGGAGGGATAATGAGGGAGTTGCTTCTTTGTTTTAGACTTGTTGAGACAGCCCAGATGTTTGCTCTGTTCTTGATCTTGCTGTCATCTTTCTTTTTTTGACAGCAGGTGCTGTCATTAGCGCCCACAGAACGGAAGAGAACGAGTACAGCCTGGTGGTGCATCAGTGCAGACCATGTTTCAGTCTGAGAGACGGAGCACCAGCTGTGTTCTTTACAGTCTAACCAGATTTGAGCTCCTTTTGCACATCAGTACACTCTTGAAAAAGTGAACCATATTGAGTTTTAATTTTAATGGATCTTCAGAGAACGGCAGCTTTTTTAAAGCCAGATCTCTGTCTGCTCCATCTATAGCACATGTATCGACTCAAAATTCACACCCACTGACTCGAAATACTGATTCTAAACCCATGAACTTTAAAGTAAAGTAAATGCAAGTGACCCATTATAATAAAATGTGAACACACCACAGTGTGTGAAATTATTCTATTTAATCCATTCACCAAGTGCAGCCGCCGGGGAGCAGTGTGTGGGGTCGGTTCCTTTCTCAAGGGTACCTCAGTGGTGCCACTCACAGTTGTGGGATTCAAACCCACAACATTCTGATCACAGGGGCAAAATCTCTAACCACCAGCTGCCTCAATGACTCAACATCCAAAGATTCAAAACCATTGACTCCAAACTCAATACACTTGCTCAAAACCAACTGAACCAAAATCTACTGAATTGCTCAAAACCCACTAAACTGAAACAAATCAAAATAGACTGACACAAAATACTGACAGGAAGTACAGTGTAAGAATAGTAGAAACTAATAATAGAAGCCAAAAAAAATGAACAGCTTTTCTGTTATGTATTATGTAGTACAGAGTGTGTGAATGACTTTATTTAGTGGTGGTGGCCTAGTGGGTTGGATACTTGCCTCTGGACTAAGTGGTCATGGGTCAGAATCCTACCTTCAGCACCACCACTGGGTCCCTGAGCAAGACCCTTAACCCCAAGTTGCTCCAAGGAGACTGTCCCCTGTAGTTAGAGAATGGAAGTCACGTTTGATAAAAGCGCCTGATAAATGCCATAAATGTAAAATGTAAAAGAAGACTGAAATTGTGTTGAACCATTGAAGTGGTTCTTCAGGAACCATAATTGATTGCCCAGGCAAAGTTACTTTTAAAGGCGTATCAACATGTCAAGGTGCATTTACACCCGGTACTCATGAAATGGGTCCAACACAGTAATAAAAAAAGAAATCGATAAAGAGAGGTTGGAAAATGTTCATTAGTACAAGTGATTTAGAGACCATGAGTACATGAGTTAAAATGTGTTTATTTTTACCTTTTTATATTTACAGATTCATAATACAAAAATGTCAATGTACATATACAAAAGGAACAATAGCAAAATTGTAATGTTTTAGCTTCTGAATACTCGACAGAGTCCTTCTCTTTCTCCGGAGCTCAGTAATAGATTTCTGTAAGAAGTAAAACAGTGTGTCGACATTTGCATTTGGAATTATTCAGAAAGACATTTGACTTTGCCTTTGGAATCACTATGAAAGACATCTGGATCTGGGTTTCAATTCTTCATGAAAGACATTTGGAATTGAATTCATTCTGAAAGACGTTTGGATTTATCAGAATCAGAATCAGAGAACTTTATTTATCCCGGAGGAAATTGTTCATATTACGACTGCACACTCACACAAGACAGAACAATACAGAATAAAATAACTGAATATATAATAGAAATATACGCAGACTAGAAATATTAAGAAAAGAAATAGTACAATTTATCCATAATATCTATCACAGAAAGGAAAGAATACTTACTGCACTTATAAAGCCTGTTGACCCTCAGAATGTCATTGGGACTCATTTGATTGGCGAGACCGATCGGGACATTCGAGTTTGGTTTGGGCACGATGGTCGGCAGTTTGCCGGCAGATGTGGAGAAGGCGTATCTGTGGAGACAACAGAAATTCCAGGATTTAATTCTTCGTTAACTTCCCCCCCCTGGGGGTCAGTTTAGGTGATAAAAAAAATCTGCAGTCTGTTTGATGTAATCCATGACGGTTGCATGATCCTTCCAGACTGGCTTCTATCCAAAATGTTGATAAATCAATCTTAATGATTTAAGAATGAACTGGTCAGCTTTTTGGGCTGGAGTCGTATGTATGAATTGTTCATTAAACCTTCATGCACACAGAAGGAGGGCAAAAAAACAAACATGTACTGTAATGCAGACCACTATTTTTGTCTTGTGTTGGTGGGCTTATCTCCCAATGAAATAATGGCATTGCCTGATATTATAAACTCACCTCCCGTAATGCATCACAGAGTTGTAGTCATATGGAGTAAAGAGGTTGTTTGTTGTGACCTTTTCAAAATTATTCTCCTTTCCTAGAAGCAGAAAACAAGAGAGAAGTGTCCACAACATGGATGTGTTACTTTAACCAAGGTTGTCACATGCTTGAGGGTAAACACATTTTAATTCTAAGGTCAGATTCGATTTTCATTGAAGTTTTATATATTAAAGGGGACATATTATGCAAAACTTTACTTATAATAGGTGTATGGGCTACAAAGCATGTTCATGAAATTCTTTACACAAAATCACTCTCACATAAAGAGATATGGCCAGCTTTCCTCACAGTTTCAGGCCCTTTCAAAATGAGCCTGTCACTTAACACCCATGAAAAATGCAGAAAACAGAGGCCATTCCAACCCTCTATGTTCGACCCCGAGTTGGACCCAGAGCAACACTTCAAGAGTGACTTGCCTCTGCCTGTAGCCACAGCGCTCGACGTCTTTTGTGTGCACGTAAAACCAGCAGATGGATCTTGGCGGATCTTCAACTAATCTAGTGGGGGCTTGACAGGTGAGGGGTGGTTTTATGCAAATTATCCCAGTATTACATCATAATAGAGTCACCATTCAAGCGGCTTGTAGGAGCATATGACTCCTGACACCAAAACCTTTCTACTGATTCACAGAAAATGGATGGATGTGTTTATAGGAGCAGTAGTGACCCAAATGGAAATACAAAAGGATGCAAAAGTCAGTTTTGCATAATATGTCCCCTTTAAAAGTGATGATACCACTCATTCGGAGACTGGATGCCTAAATAAGATCAGTGGCACATTGACAGAGCCAGTGCTGTTCACTGTACTATTCTGTACTGAAGTTGCTACCTGCAGCTAAATTTGATTCTTACAGTTAGAACAATTTAGCATATGGTGACACACGGGGGCATATGTGGGCGGCTCGTGGCCTGGTGGTTAGGGAGTTTTCCCTGCAATCAGAAAGTTGTGGGTTCAAATCCCAGGACCACCAGTGGCACCACTGAGACGCCCTTGAGCACACCACATACTCCTGCCCTGGTGCCACGTCACTGCCTGCCCAGTGCTTCACTTGGTGAATGGGTCAAATGCAGAGAAAGAATTTTGTGCTGTTCAAACTGTGCTTTGGTGTGTTCACATGTGACAAATGGACACTTTAAAATACTTGCAGACGTCTCACCTGGGAGGATGTTCTTCTTCAGTATAGTGACGTGGTTGTCGCGGTCACTGCGGACCTGCTCATGGTGGAAGCCGAGGGCATGGAGCAATTCATGCTGCACTGTGCGATGAAAGACGCAGCCCTGCTTCTGGAGGGACAGCTCCTGCTTTCCTCCCTGACGGCCCAGGAACGACCAGCACCTGCATCCATACACCACATGCAGTCACACCATACAGTCCATGAGCTACCTGTACTATGTGTTCGCATACTGGCAGTGTTCATATTTATGAGCAGTTCTTCATACCCTTGTCCTGGGAATATAGATATATAGTCCTTGTGTCCGTTCCACCACACAACCCTAATGCAGGTAGTGCTGTGTAAGCTGGTGAGGGCTCGAATGATGACGCTTCTCTCGGCTTGATCTGCATGAGGTTGGAAAATTTCACTTTAAATGCTTTCTCTCAGTGACCAGCCACTCAGAAACTCATAACTTGCTCATTGATTGTAAGAGACTGTAGCCCAGTATTTGTATTAGCCATCTGCTAGCTCTTCATTAGACACATGGATCACTCTGAGCCTAAAAGTGACCTTGACTTTTTATAAAAACTCGTGGGATGATGTTGGTTCCAGTCTCAAACTCATACCGGCCCACACAGACTATCATCCTGCTGCCATAGATGTCCTAAGAATGATCCCTCACTCAAAGGTTCCTGGCCAGCAGCGGCCTTGTGGTGATAAACAGCCCATCAGTGAATAGTCTGAAAGATTGTGCAACAACAGAGGTGCTAGTCTGTTATTTTACTCTGACAGAGTCGGCTTCAAAGGGAGCTGAAGGGCCAGAAAGTGGATGTAAATTGTGGGTATTTGTATGAAAGTGTATAGTAAGTACACACCAGCAAGATACTTCTTTAAGTACACTAATCTACACTTGTAGTCCATTTATCAGTTGCATTTATCATATGCTCTGCTCAGACCCATTAAAAGCAGTGAATATTCATACATGTATGAATCTTAACTTTAACAAGGGACAAATTATGATCGTAAGACAAGTGAATCAAAGCATCTTCAAAACAGCAGATCTTGTGGGCTATTCCTGGTATGTAGTGGTCAGTATCAGTATCTGGCTGGGTGATCTGTGCACTGTGGAACGAAGGCAAGCTGTTGGAGGCAATGTGATGCTCTGGGAAATGACCTACTGGGAAACTGGCATTCATGTGGATGCTAAACTTGATCAGGCTAAGTATCTGTTGGATGTGTTGGACAGACTTGTCTGATCCGTAGAGAGACCACCTTACACCACACAGGACCTTCAATGGTCTTGTTGAGTTCTTGCCTTGCCACAGAGGAGTGTACAATATTAGGCTGGTGTCTTAATTTAATGACTCATCTGTGAAGGGGCATTTTAATTTACTACAGGCTGCAGTCCATCTGTTTCTTTGCATGATTTGCTAGCCCCCGTTATCCTTGGACCCCTGCAGTACCACCAGTGAGCAGGTCTTATTAGTATAGTATTAGTATAGTTACTACAAAACCAAGCCTCTTAAATTTTATCCCTAAAATTGACCTTAATTTCCAAGAAAGGCTGATTAAGGGGTAAAACTACTGAATTTTCTCTTTTTTTCAAATGTGCCCCTTAAATAATAGAACGTCCTGAAAGAATGCCTTTTGTTTAAGATTAAGGCACATTCATCTTAAATCCACTTTTAAGGTAATATTAAGGGATCGGTTCACACATTAATGGAAACTTAATTCAAATGAAGGGGTGTGGTGTATTTTCAGGTGTAAATTAACGTAGGGTTAAGCACATTTTAAGTACATTGTGTTCCGTAGTGAGTAGATGATTCTCAGCACAGAAGTGGTAGTGGTAGATTAGTATGTCTGTGCCGCAATGAATGCATCACACACTATTATGCCCCCAGATTTTATGGAACAATACAAATAAATACAAAAAAAATACACAATTAGTTGCTATATTATAAGTCTTGCCTACCATAGCGGGGTGAAATCTCCACTGGCACATACACACGTCCATTTTTATGCTTTGGCCACTTGCATCCTGTAGCCGTGCATGGGACTGCATTCCGGTTCCTAGGCCTCACAGCAATGTCCCCGTAGGTAATGAGAGGATGTTCATTGTCTGAAATTGAAACACCAGTGATGTGTCAGTTCTTACAAGATTTACTGGAATTGCTGCTTTTTACTGAGAATCACAAGTTCCCTTAATATTAATACCCTTCTGTACAAGAAAATCTCTCACCCAAATCAGCGTTTTCTGCCTCCACTGCATCTTCCAGGTCAGTTATGTCATTCTCAGCCTCATCTGTTAGAATATAATATAGTATTCAGGGTCAGGCTCTCACTATATCCACTTCCAACATCTACAGATGTTTGGAAACAGTGTTTGGAAAATACATTTAGTACATTATTTAAAAACACTGATAAACACTATGAGACAATAAGCACATCATGGGTCATTGGCATGAAGTGCATTTTGGAGTCAAAGTTCTTTATTTTCTATTTAAAACTTATTTGAGAACAGAATATTACAAAATAAAAGTCATTTTCCCATTTATGCTTCCTAAGATAAAAATAATGATAGGTAGAGAAATTCTAAAGAACTGATATAAACTTATAATATAGAGTAAGCATTAGTATGCAAATGATCAACTAATCATTACCTTTTCATTAAGAAAATACATTTTATTTGGACAGTTTTAATTCAGTCCAATGAAGCAACCATAACAGCCTTAATGCATGCTTTAAAGAAAAGGCAGAGGATCAATACATCAGTGACCCTAAACATCTGGTGCAGATTCTTCACCAAGGAGTGTTTACATGGATGTCAGTGGCTGGGACAGTCTACCTTGATATTGGACTGGCTCTTCTATCTCGCTCGAAAACTCAGGTTGGTCGTCCTCCGGCACTTCCATACCTGTTTGAAAGTCATATTTAGGGTTAGGTATTTTGGCTTTTTCTGACTGCTTAGGCTCTAGAAATTGGAACTGAAAGACACTTGGTACTTATGTACTTTAATATTAAAGTAATTCTACTGGTACCATTAAAGTACTAAACATAATTATTGTTATTTTGAACACTTTGTCCTGATATTGCAATAAATGTAACTTACCCATGACTTCATCATAATACTCATTATTATCAGATAATACCTAAAACGGAAAGCATAAAAAAAATATATATAAATTGTATATATATAGGGTGGGCATAGATTATTTTTTTTAAATCTAGATTAATCTCACTCTAATCTTGGAATTAATCTAGATTAAAATGGTTCATTTGAATTCTGCCGAAGGCATTCAGAATGTGTGCTACCCAAATAATGACTAAAAGTAAGTCTTTGAGAACGGGT
>JBBJLR010091356.1:0-10344 GCA_037577145.1 Brachypetersius gabonensis | reverse complement strand
TCTCTCTCTCTCTTTCTCTCTCTCTCTCTCTCTCTCTCTCTCTCTCTCTCTCTCTCTGTCTCTCTCTCTCTGTCTCTGTCTCTCTCTCTCTCTCTCTGCTCCTCTCTCTTTGTATCTCTCTGTCTCTCTCTTTCTCACTCCCTTTCTCTCTGTCTCTCTCTCTCCCTCTCTGTCTCTCTCTCCCCTCTCTCTCTCTCTCTCTGTCTCTCTCTCTGTGTCTCTCTATTTCTCACTCTCTTTCTCTCTCTCTTTCTCGTGGTCCCTCTCCGTCTCTCTCTCTCTCTCTAGTAGTGCAAGAAAATATATGGTACATTTGGAGAGGAGGTTCTCTGAACAGATGAGTCTTCCAAAGGCTTTGGAAGATGGAGAAAGATTCTACTGCTCTGATCTCTTGTAGCAGCTCATTGCACCAGCGGGGAACCAGCATGAGACCAGTCTGGACTGGGTTTAGTCTGGACTGGGTTTACCTCGTGAGTAGGGAGGGCAGAGCCAGACGATGTTCCTTGGAGGAGTGGAGGGAGCAAGTAGGAGCATCAGGGTGAATGATGGGATTCATGTTGCTGGGTCCAGACTCTTTGTAGGTGAGAGTTAGTGAATGAACTTAGTTCAGTCAACAGTGACATGCAACCTTTTAACCTTTAAAGTTAGTTGGAGACCAGCCGGCCTGGTGTGTTCTGAACCTGCTGTGAGGGTCTTACCATGCAAGCTGGGAGACCCACTTTGAGGGCATTGCAGTAATCGAGGCGAGAGATAACCAGGACTTGTACCAGGAGTTGGGTGGCAGACTTGGTCAGGTATGGCCTGATTTTCCTGATGTTGTGTAAGATGAAGTGACGTGACAGAGAGACTGATGTGCTCAGAGAAGGATCATCAATCAATCATCAAGTGGTCATCAATCATGACACGAATGTTTCTCACCACCTTGGACGGGATGAGGAGTGGAGAGAGAGTTTTGATATTTATATTTTGATGGGTAAATGTTTTGGCCAGGATAACCAGATGCACTGGAGATGTTTGATCCAACCATGAAAACCTGAACGAATGCCCATTAAGGGAAGAATGAGCTCTGCCTGAGACGCCCCTGTTTGAGAGGATGGATAGGAGCATGGTGTGATCAGCTGAATCGAGGCTAGCTGATAGATCCAGAAGGATAAGATTGGAGGACTGAGTCGCTGCTCTGGCCGATTTGAATGCTTCAGTCACAGTTAGCAGAGCTGGTTTTGGTCTTGAAACCAGACTGGTTTTAATCAAGGAGGTCATTCCGAGAGAGGAATTGGAGACATGTTTGACAGCTCTGTCCATTTTGGGATGGGGTCGAATGGACATGAAGTGGGATGTCTACAAGTCAGGTGTTTAGAGAAGTCTATTCTGTGAGAGGGACAATATCTTTCGACCTAATCTGATCTAATGTGACAAGGGTTAGCCTTCTGTGAATCAAAGAATTGCCCATTGATAGCCGCCACCTTTTCAGAGAAAAAAAGGCTTTGAGTGTTTGTGGTTTGATGAAGCTTTGGCATCAGTGATGCTGGATGTGCAGGAGGATAGAAGTGTCTGATAGATTTAAGGTCAGCTGGGTCCCTGGAGTTATGCCATTTACTCTCAGCATTTTCTCTCATTGGCTGATCGCTTACGAATTTTCCTGTTGGAGGATCGCTCCAGGATGTCCCGCCTCCAAGCTTGAAGAGGACGCCAAGTGTGTGTTGAGCAGAAGCCATGAGAGTGAGAGCTGTAGTTAGTTTGAGTGAGTTCGTTTGTATGTGTGTTGAGTTAGTGTTAGGAGACGTGTGTGGTATAAACGTATTGTATAGTGTGTTTGAAGTGTGTGTAAAAGAACTGTGTGTTTGATGGCTCGTGTGCGTGAAACTGTATGAGTTGTACTTTGGTTTGTCAGTAAAGGTGCAGTAATGCGGCCGTTTACTGAATCAAAATAACCAGCCTACTGTCCCAGAAAAGTCCGTCATTAATCCTCGTGTCTCTCTTACTGCATTTGGGCTCACTTGGTTTGTTTTGCCCTCGTAACCTGTCTGTTGCGCTTCCTTGATAGTGCGCATTAAAGTAATTAAAGTAATGCTGCAATTCACAGTTTAAATAAATTACATTATATAGAACAGTTTCTTTGTGTGTGAATTTTTATTCATGCATTTCCAGATACAAATTGCTATATCATGATATATATCGTTATCGAGGTAGAAAATTGCTTCTACCGTGATAGAAGATTTTGGTTATATTGCCCACCCCTACGAGGAGGTCTTCACACGAGGGTGTCTTGGTCAAGAATATGGAGTGAACACTTCTGACTAATACTATGCATAACTTAAGTCTAGGCTTCATGGTAAATTATAATGAAGATTTCTCAGTATCTATAATATGTTTCTGAGTGACTTGTATGTGCGGTTAGTCAATCCACCACTCTTTCTTTATACTACAGTAGTGCCATTAGTTATAGCAAAATAAATAGCAGGTTTGCCTACGAATGTGTTACATATCAATCAAGCCCTCTAACAAGTATCATTTTAAGTTGCTGGTTACTACTGACTACGACTATGCAGGGAAATGCACCTCGACACATATCGTTTCTGTGCTGTGAATACACAGTGACATTTACTAATCACTATTAACTAAATCTGCTAATCATAATCTCTCAGACAATCCCAGTGACATTTTTGAGGATATTAATTTTAACTTTTGCCTCAACACAATCTCTTTCAAATTATACGACCTCTTCTTTTGAATGGAGAACAGCATTTCACTGCATTAAATCGTTTTGGTATTTTTTGGTATTGTAAAAGTATGACTGAACCCATTTTCTCTCTCTTTCCTTCCCTATAAATTCTGTGGCCTAATTGAAACTGTCCTGAGAATTTCAGGACTGAACAATAAAATTGAAAGCCTTTGAAGGTTCATTATGCTTCTTCTAGATTTCCTCAGGCAATAAAGCTGATTGGAAAAAAAGATAGGACCATTCTAGGTAACTTACTTCAGGAACATGCTGCTGTCCTTAAGCCCAGAACATATTAAAGTTCCCGTAATAGAACAGGATTTTCTTTAGAGATCTGGTAGCTTTGTGCCACCTTAGAGATCCACCTTACACAGCTGAGCTCACTACACCTATAAATGATCATCCCACACCTTTGAATGATATTTGTTCTCCACCTTTTGCCCTACGAACGTTAGGATAATCTCCAGAGACTGTATTACAGAAACTTCCTTACTTGAAAATCCTGTCTTAACTGTGTGGTGACCATGGTGTCGGCAGTTTAGGATCTTATTAATACAGAACAATCGTTCCTGAGTCAGTTTTCCTATCCTAACTTCAATAAAGAAAAGTATATTACAGAAGCATCCTAACCTCAAAAAATCTTAAATAAACTTTCTCTCCCAGCTGGGGTACAATTAACAAATACACTTTGTTTTTTTGATAAAGGGAATTTTCAAAGCGAAGTGTGTGACTGTGTGTGTGTGTGAGAGAGAGAAAGAGTGTGTCCCTATACTTTTGTCAACATAGTTTGGTATGACAGCTCTGTCCCAGTACTTTTTACCAGTTTGTCTGGTTTAAAATTCAGAGCAGGACGTTGTTTAATATCCATATTTTGAAGATAGTAACGAAGATACTCTGACGATACAGTGTTACGGACTGGAGCCTCGTAAAGTTACAGTGGCAGCAGGTAACGCTGACTTCACCAGATCACATGTTGCGTTAGTTGCTAGGTAACAGACATAAAAGTCGATCATTGATGTTTATTTAAGATTCTTAACTCGAGGTAAGATAGGATTCCTATCTTAACTTTATACTGAAGAGAGGAAGTTTCTGTACTACGGCCCCAGCACCCCCCACGACCTGGGTTGGGATAAGTGACTCCATAATCTTTCATCAAATATCATGTCGGAGCCCTTATCTTAAATGTCTTGTGACTTTGTGTACATTCATCAGTGTGCACAATATAATACTAACCTGTAACATGATATTTCTCTCTCCCAATGTTATCAAGCAAAAAAGCTTCAGATCATGGTCTGGAAGGAAAACGTGTTTCTGATTCATGGTGAAACTCAATGTGTGATTAATGGTCCACTGGATTGAAACCAGAGCATATGCCACCATTAGAGCATGTGAGGCAGCCTGCCAGCATCATCCTAACCCATCGAAATCTGGATCAAGAGCACTGGTCAGGTTGGGTCCAGATGTAGGATGAACTGTTCCAGAACACAAAAGCTACGGATCCCAAAGGTAGTTAAAGGGGGTTCTCCACTGACTGGTACCAGCTGGGGTTTGGTTCAGTTCGGTCGTACTCTGTTCTGTTAGGGTTTGGACCTACAGTTTTCCACTACAACTGGTTGCTATAGCGACCAAACATTCTGAGCAACAGCCCAAGCGGAGCGCTCTAAGCTGAGATAAACAACCCGGCATCATTACAATCATCAGCATGGGTGAAATCAGAGGGGTTTTATTTCTTATCCTTGGTTTGTGGCTGTTTGACACAAAACTGAGACAATTGGTTCACTAGACAAGGCTAATGCTAACGCTAATGCTAACTACACTGGTGTAACCATAGCGACCACCAATCAGTAACCTCCAATATGTACACGCCGTCATTTTCTATCGGTTCAGCGTGCTTGGAACATCGGCCAAGGTGGTACCAAGAATGGTACCGGGTACCAGGAACCAGAGTTTAGTGATGAAAAAGCAAAAAAGCAAGTAGAGTTGAACCGAAGCGAGCCAGTACCAGTCAGTGGAAAACCCCATAAGAAAATACAGCTCCACTGCGACAGTGCTGTGTTGTTTTCTATGGAGAATATACAAGCTGTGTGTATCAGTATTAGGAATGGGTGCATTTTGAAGAAGCTGAATTCACAAAAGATGTTCTTCTGGGTGTTTAGTGTGTATATATTGTGCAAAAGTCTTAGACCCCTGAGAAAATGCTACTTAAAAGCTGTCTCCTGCTGGGCAGTGGTGTTCAGTTAGTGTTAAAACTCTTACATTACAACAAACACAAATAACATTAATACAGTAAATGGTGGTTTTATGGCAAAGTGTTTGCTGGACCATTTCCAGACCTCTTTCCTCATGGAAGCCCAGTTTTACCTGCAGCTCCATCAAATCCCTGGTTCGGCTCTTTTTACTGCAGGAGATTAAATTAGGTGTTGATTATGGAATTTTATTCATTCACCCAATGACTGGAGGCCCTGAGCAGAAACCTGGATCCAAACCTGTGTTCTTCTAACAGCTCACAGAATGTCCACTACTTTTTAGAAAAAAGAAATCTTGATACTTTTTACGGCTTGTTTGCATTCATTCTAATATTCAGTTTTTGCTGCAGAAAGAGGCCACTGCTGATAGAAATGACTCCAAACTATTTGCACAAGGACTGTACATATATATATTAAATTAAAGCATTAAAGCATTGTTTAAGAGAGAAATAGACCAATAGAAATTACACGTAGCGTAGACTCTTTCCACTCTGATTGGCATTTTGAAACACTTGTGACACTGCGCTATTCCTCAAGCTTACACCCTTTACAAGAATTAAACACTGTGTTTGGTTTTATGTTACAAATGAGGTCAGTTTTAGCTGCTACTTTGCTTAGTATCCAATTTTGTAGCCTGTTTAAAGACCAGTGCACAAAATCAGCATATTGTGCTCAATTTTATTGGTCAGTTAAACTAGTCACATGTTGCCTGTTGCTTTGAAGCCTCTGTGCAGCACTAGCATTTTGCAATTTTGTTTTATTTTTGATAATATAATAACCTTTTCAGTATGATGCTGACCTGACCAGCTAATATTAACAGGATTATTATTATTTTACACATCCTGTCTTGGTTCTTTTTTAATTGTGTAATGACCACAGTGGTGGAGAGGAGCCACTATATTAAATTTATATGTGTTGTTTCTTTAGAGCACCAGAAACAGGCAGCAGCTTCGTTCCTCACACACATTATTCTTGTCGAGTGTGTCCCCAGTAATGGATTATCGAACCCTGACATTGTCTAGAACAGATGAGGGCTGTAGATCCTTAGACACGATCCTGATGCTCTTTGCGATATCCCAGCATATTATAAGCCTTGCTCTTGCATCCCACCACTCGCGACAAGCACCAAGGTGGAGTCGTGTTGATTTATCTGTCTGCTGCTCAAAGCTCTTGTTTCCTCATCTTGCCTGATATCAGCTTGGGTGGTGATGGAAGACCAGGCTTAGCCGGTGAAGACTAAGGTCGATTTTTTAAATGGAGGAGACTTGCTTGTCATCCAACACCTGAACCTAATTATACCAAACCGAGATGAATCCTGTCATAATAGATTAGACTGACAGTGGATCAGGTGGTTATGAAGGGAATGAGGCAAGGCCTGGTTCGTCCCTCCAACCGTGGTGTCCTTCTATCTACCATGAGATCCTTAGATGAATTGATATGCCAGCTAATCAACAGTACTATGCTTCTTCTCAGTAATAAGAGAATACATTTTTGCTTGGTCATTTTCATGATAACCTGAAGTGGCATTGAGGGAAACTGCGTGTAATACTTGAGATGAATTCTATTACAGACCATGCACAGAAGCTCATGCGTCTGCATAAAAAGCACACCGTATATCCACTGGCCAGAAAAACGCCTCTGTTTTTCTCAGCATGAAACTTCATCGGCGACTTAAGGGTGGATCAAGTGGTTGCTAAGAGCATGCAAATTACCGCCCCGTCGCTTCTGCTTCATAGACAGGCCTTCTATGCAAATAAGGATGGATGGCAGACAAAAACAAACAGCATAGTGACTTACAGCAATCAGAGAAAACAGCTTAGGGTAGTGCAGATCAACAGTAACCCTTTAACTCATTCTCCTCTGGTCAACACAGGATAGAAAAGCAATAACAGGAACAAGAATGACTGTTAGGAAAGAAATCAATAAGCCTAACTTTGAAAATCTGTAGAATGACTTGAAGATTGCAGTCCACTCACAGTCTCTCTCTGATTGGACTGAGCTTGAGCTGTTCTGTAGAGAAGAGTCTAGAAAATAATGCACAGTCTAGATGTGCAAAGTTGGCAGAGAAGTATCCCAACAGACTCAAGGTGAACTTTATTGTCATCTTAAACATATACGACATAGACGAAACGGTGAAGCTCAGGTTCCACAGTGTACATACAGTGTAACAGACATAAGACAGTGAAACAGAACAAAATAAGACGCTTAGAATAAGGTAAGGGTGTGGGGGGTGGAGGTCTAGTGGGATAATTGCCTCTGGACCAAGCTGCCATGGGCTCGAATCCTTCAGCACAGCACCACTGGGTTCCCGATCAAGACCCTTAACCCCAAGTTGCTCCAGGGAGACTGCCCCCTGTAGGTAGGGAGTGGAAGACGCTCTGGATAAAAGCGTCTGATTAACGCCGATAACTTAAAAGTAAGGGTGAGTTGTATATAAATATAAGTAAGACTAAATGTCTTATATACAACTAAATGTGCAACGGTTGAAGAAATGTATGCCTACTATAAACAGTGTAACTGTATAAACAGAGTCAGGTGAAAAAAGCAGCCTGAGTGCATTCTTAAGTCGTGCAAACAGTACAGACCAAACGTTCTCAACCTTTTCAACTTTAAGACCCTCCTGTCTATCACAGTATGTTGTCAAGGCCCATCTGGCCACATTAGATGGTATTAAATAACCAACTGTGGAACAATGACCTGTCTTGATTTTAGATTCGTGGCCCAAACAAAAGCCTTCACGGCCCATTGGTGGTCCCTGTAGTTGAAAACATTTACATTTATCAGACACTTTCATCCAAAGCGACTTCCAATCCCTACCTACAGAGGACAGTCACCCTGGAGCAACTTGGGGTTATGGGTCTTGTTCAGGGACCCATTAATGGTGTGCTGAAGGTAGGATTCGAACCCATGACCAGGTCTAGAGGCAAGTATCCTACCCACTATGCCACCACCACTCCTGGGTACCAGGGTACACCAGGCTATAGACAGTGTGAGCAGTATATAGGCAGTGATTAAACCAAAAGGTGTTTCCACAAAGTACAGATACAGGGGCTGAACCTTCATCCGCCTCTGTGGTTCTGTTTCCTTCTGGACTGGTGTTATTATATCTTTCACCGCGATGTTATAAACTGCGTTGTGTGTAAATGCGGCTGGTGTTTGTGTTTATCTTCATCTCAGGCTGCAAAATGTTAATATTTTAAGGAGCTGCTTTTTTCCATCCACGCATTTTTCTATTGGTTGACTTGCCTCTACCTCAGAACTGGTGGCAGAAAAAGTTGCAGTGCTTTTATATTTTTTCGGAGGAAATTGAAGCTAGCTGTTGTTTCATTGCTAAGTGGGAAACAAATTAAAGCAGCGGGACTTAGCTTTACAAGCCTGCTTCATTTTAGAGGATGTTTCAAGAGCCCTGAAGTTAAAAAACGTGAGCTGGACCACAGGTGCATCGTTCCCAACCCCAGTGCAGTGCAGAAGAAGTGAGACGTCCTTTGAAGCCTGGAATGTGAGAAACGTTTTCATGTGCTTCTTGCTTCCACAGGAAGCTGGTGGATGGATCTCAGCAGGAGAGTCACGTAGGAGAACCTCAGGACATTACAGGCCAAACCCCAATTGGAATGAAATCAAATTTCCCAGGAGTCCTTTCTTGCACTACACTAAATCCCTTACACAGTTAGTTTAAGATAAAGTGCTGCAATACCAACTAACTCCACTTTATTTTTCCACTTTACGGTGGGAACATAAAGGCAATTCACACAACACTTCAGACATCACTGCTTAACACTTCAGACATCACTGTGGCTAACTGTGCTCTCCTTTTGTCTTTTAACAGCGAACACCTTGATGCTGAGTGTGATATCAGGTAGGCTTCAATACATTTTACACTTCTTAGGCACTGAATGAAATAAACTCCCTTTATTTGATCACATTCGTGAAATCACTGTCCGCTCTTTCTAAAGTTATAATACCCTTTATAAAGTTAATGAGATCATAAAATTATCTCTGGGGTTCATTCGCCTAATCTCACAATACGAGAGAAGAAATATCTAGTCCTTAACTAAAGCAAATATGGTCAGAAAAATATGCAAAAACGTGTCACAATTATTGGCACTTTTCATTTTCCAGCATAACAGCACCAATCTTCTCCTGAAACCAAGGAGTTCTGTCAATGTCTAGAGAAGGTTATTAGAAAGAAAAGGATTTGATGTGGCAGACTTTCCAAATAATATGTTGGCACTGACTTTGTGCAAATTTAGTCCAAAATCTTTGGCAAATGTCCAACTGCTTGGAGACGTTTTTAACCATCTTTCTGTGTGTGTATATAAATATATATAAAACTCAAAGCCTATAACAATGACACGGACTGTATATTTCTTTTTTTCCCATATAAATACAGTATATAACTCAAAAATAACAATAACAATATAACTGTATATTTGTTATGTTTAATGTTTATTTTGCATACTGGGGTTCTGTACACTGCCAACAGTGCCATCATTGCTTTTTATTTGACTTTACTGATAAAAGCATTTTATTTAGCTGCTTAACACAGAAGAAATGTGTAGTGTCACACTAACACACACCAGACACAACATCGAAACCTCATTTTGTGTAGGTTCCCCTCGTGCTGCTGAAACTGCTCAGACTCCACAGGACCTCTGAGGGCATTCTGTGGTTCTGCACCAAGATATTAGCAGCAGATCCTGTGGGTCTGTAAGTTCTGAGGCAGGCCTTCATGGTTCGGGCTGGTTTGTCAAGCAGGTCTCGGTCAGATGGAGACGGGGGTCAAGTCAACACCTTGACTTTGTCACTGCCATTAGTGAACACAGCTACCATGGAGGATGTACTGGGGCCACTGGTGTCCTGGTGGTGAGGGAATTGCCCCTGTGATTGGAAGGTCGTGGGTTTGAATCCCAGGACTGCCAGCGGCACCACTGAGGTACATTTATGCAAGGTACCGTCCCCACACTGCTTCACACACACTGCTCCCCACACAAACACACACACAGACCCTACTTCCCACACACACACACACACACACACACACACACTGATTCCCACACACACACACACACACTGCTTCCCCCACACAAACACACACACACAGACCCTGCTTCCCACACACATACACACACACACTGCTCCCCACTACGCACACACAGACACTGCTTTCCACACAAACACACACATACACACACAGACACACTGCTCCCCACACAAACACACACACGCACGCACACACACACACACACACACACACACACACACACATACACACACACACACACACACTGCTCCCAACTACACACACTGCTCCCCACACAAACACACACACACACACACACACACTGATGCCCCCACACACACACACACACTGCTTACCCA
>JBBJLR010091345.1:0-10345 GCA_037577145.1 Brachypetersius gabonensis | reverse complement strand
CACACACACACACACACACACACACACACACACACACAAGCACACACACACACACACACACACACACACACACACACGCATACGTACACGCCCAAGCACACACACACACACCCAAGCACACACACACACACACACACACACACACACACACACACACACACACACACACACACACACACACAAACATACTCATCAGCTGTTAGACCTTAATTCCACCGGCCGGGAAAATCATGCCTGGCTGATTGTAATCGCGAGTAAAAGTGTTTGGTCCTGATGAGCTTGCTGCTGCTTGTGAATAAGCAATGTCAGTCACCAGCAGCCAACCGTGCTTCAACCACAGACGCCAGGCTTCCTCCGCCGAGAACACTGAAAAATAAACAGATTCCTATTGCAAGATTTCCATCCTCAAGCTTTTTGCACTGATCGTACGTCTGTGAGAGTCTGCGAAGTTCTCTGACAGCTGTGCAGTGTGCCCACAAAAAACAATTCACAGTGTTTACTCTGAGTAATTTACGGGTGTCAAAACATTCCCAAACTGACATGTGCCATCAGTCTTTACTTGTTGCATGTCCACCTCTTCCACTTCATCAAATCTCCACAGCAGCGTCTAAATGGTGAATTGTTTTCAGTCATTCAAAAGCTCAGAGAGTAGGAGACGGGGAGAGTGGGAGTAGGAGAGAGGGGGAGGAAAAGAAAGAACTACACTACCAGTCAAAAGTTTGGACACACCTTCTCATTCAACGATTTCCTTTGTTAATATTATTGGCTACATTCTATATTAATATTGCTCTGATGACAGCTTTGCTCTTTTTCATTAGTGGAATTTCTTGCCTTCTTAATTCCATTTGCTCCTTCTTCATTTTATTTGTTTTCAATATTAACCTACAATGTAGAAAATTATAAGAACAAAGAAAAAAACACTGAATGAGAAGGTGTGTCCAATCTTTTGACCGGTAGAGAGAGAGAGAGAGAGAGAGAGAGAGAGAGAGGGCCGATGGAGCACTACTGGAGTGTAATGACAGTGGCTATAACCATAGCCTGTGACTGTGAGGCCACATAGAGGTTTGTGACAAACATTGGGTTAAATGAGCAACTCTTGCAATTGCAACTTCCCTGCCAGGTCTGCTGACAGCACTTAGCACGTCCGCTTTAAAATGACTGGGATGTGAGCATCAATCCAACGGTAATGGTGGCCCAGCACTTTAAGGTGGTCGTGTTTTGTTAAGCAAATGTTCAAGCATTGATCCTGCTGCAAAACATTTTGTTGTTGACGTTTACTGCATTATTCATGACCCGGACTGTAGGAGAGGGCAATAAAAATGTAACGTTCCATGGCATTTATAGCTCAGGCTATAGAAGGCATGCAATGAGGCATTTTGTCACATTAATAACAAATCAAGAGTCTAAAATGATTCTTATAGGTTTAAGTATATATTTTAAAGGGCCGTGTTCTAGTGTGTGTGTGTGTGTGTGTGTGTGTGTGTGTGTGTGTGTTAGAGTTAGAATAATGCAGGATAGTCAGAGTTTGCTTCACTTTCTAGAAAGTGCTATAACAGGTCCTGGACTTGATGACTAGTAACTCACTATTGAACATCGCATCAGCTTCTAAACATAGTGGCCTCTTGCCTCATCCAAATATAATAACAGTTCCAGTCTCAGGAAAACTAACGCTGATGACATGCTCTTCATACCAGTGGACAGCGAATAATGAGGTGTAACTGTGGATTTCCTCTGTGTAATGTGCAGCTGAAGGAGAACTCCAGAGTGAAGGTCCAGGTCATGTCCAGGTGGCTAGGGGGCACTCTAATCTTCAGTTATGTCTGTATTTCCTTGGAGGTCTACAGTGGATATATGGGTACAGCACAATGACATTCATTTACACTTCCAGCTATTCCTAAAATGGAACACATAGGGTTCTTGGTGAACATGGGTTCATGTTTACATGGGGACCTGGGGACATTTGTTTCTGTACTGGTGCTACTTGTTGATTGAATTTCAATCTGAAGTACGTTTTTCATACTGTCGCAAGAAAATAACAGGCTGAACAATATACTGTTAATCAAAGCCAGCTCTTGCTAAACATGTCTTTTTCCAGGCAGATGTTTCTTCACGTTGGAAAAAAGGATTAATAACCGCTGCTTCTTTATGTTCCTGCAGTAGAACAGTTTCTGGAAGGTTTTATGGATGTAAAACTTGTTTCCATTATCTCTACACTAGGAGAGCAACAGAATCAGAATGAATGAAGAGGTGGTCATAACAGCAGTTAAAGGTATAAACTCTTACTTCTGGGTTAGTGGATAATACAACCCACTAAAAACTCCTGCCGTACTTCAGTTAAGACTATTATCACTGTAGACACATGTTGTAATGTTAGTACAGACACCCCCTCTAACTGATCTAATTTAATAGTAAAACACTTTACATATGTTTGTTTATCAAAATATTTTTTTTTTAACAAGCACTACTTATATTTATGTATTTTGCTGTATTGAGTTTTTTTATGCTTTTAAAACAGGCTGTAGTCGAGAGGTCCATAAATGTCAAAAAAACAGGAGTAAAAATAGGTTTTCATATTGTTCGTTTCTGTGTAAAGTGACCATTTTGTCATACGTGAACACACCACACACCAAAGCACAGTGTGAACAGCACAAAATTCTTCTTGCTCAAATGTACCTCAGAGGTGCCACTAGATAACCCACGACTTTGTGATTGCAGGGTGAACTCCCTAACCACTATATATACACGCATTGCAAATACAACTATTGAGATAAGCCAAATGAAAAAGTATGCTTAGAGTTCCTTCTTTAAAAAGCTAACTCAGAATGATTGAGGCTACAAAAGCTACAAGGAGGCTAAAGGCAGGACGTGACACTTTCTATGAGTCCCATTCGAAATGATATGCAGTATTAGGAGATGTCCACATGTTCATACACAAACACAATACCTCTTCATTCTTTAGAGATGTCGATTTTCAGTTATCATCAACATGCAGCTGTACTGCATTCACTGAGTGATGAGAATAACTTCAGATGCTTCAGTAAGCATTTGCAACTTTGACAGGAATCCATTTCTCAAGACCCAAAGCTTACTGCAGTGTATATTAAACACGAGGACACGCGCACAGAAGTAAAAGGTCAATACATGTAGCTGTGGGCTAGAATAGCGGAACTGCTTACATGCAACTCATTCCACTCTCCCTACTGACAACAACAAATCGAATTAGCTACAGCAGGCTTGGGTGGTTTTCCCGCCAGAGCGTACACTGGAAACGGCATTGATCACAAGATGTTATTTTCAATGCCACCACACTTTCACAAAGTCTGTGCGCAGTAATGTACTGACAAAGACAATAAAACTTCTGAAGGGTAGTGTTCGTACGGATCTATTATAGCTACATACATTCCTACATGATAGGAGATAACATACACTACTAGTCTAAAGGTTCTGCACACTACAGGTTTACCATTTATTCAAGATTCAAGATTCATGAATCAAGAAAGTTCATTGTCAGCCTAACCACATACACAGATACACAGAGGGTTGAAATAGCATTCACTGAAGCAAACAGGTAAGCAAGACAGACAAAGAGCTGAGTCAAGACAACTGCTGCAACATTATATTGCAAGTACAAAAACAGGCAGGTTGTACAAATAAGTGAATATTCTGAGCAGCAAGTTTTAGTGCAGGTTTGGAAAGTGTCGGTGAAGTGAGAATGGGTATTTGAAAGTGTAATGTGCATGTTTATAACAGAGGTCAGACCCTGTTCAGGCCCCTGATGTTACATGCAGGCTCTGAGTTCAGGAATCTAATGGCTTGTGTGAAGAATCTAAGTAGTGGTGGTTCGGATACTTCTGAACCTTTTTCCAGATATAAGGGGGGAAAACAGTCCATGTGAGGGTTGGGTGGGATCTTTGATGATGCTGGGTGTGCGGCAGACACAGCGTTTTTTTAAAGTTCAGTGAGTGGTGTGGAGGACACTCCGATGACCTTCTTAGCTCCTCACCAACCACTGAAGGGACTTTCGGTCAGCACTATTGCAGTTTCCAAACCAGAAGGTGATGCAGCTCCAAAGGATGCTCTCAATGGTCCTCCGGGAGAAGGTGGTGAAGTTGGGAGCGGGAAAGCGGGCCTTACGCAGTCTCCTCTGAAAGTGGAGGCACTGTTGGGCTTTCTTGATGATGACAGTGGTGTTAATTGTCCAGCTGAGGTTGTCTGTCACACTGCTGTCTTTTCCAACAGCCCAGTTGTTAATGTGGAGTCAGATGTGTTAATGTGGCAGAGTTCTTCCTGAATTCGACCACTGTCTCCTTTGTCTTCTCGACTTCTCAGGGAAAGGTAGTTCTCTTGACACCAAATCACCAGCTGTCTGACCTCCTCTCTGTATGCAGACTTATCATTGTGCCTTCATGTGCCTCAGCACCAGCCTTTCAAAGCACTTTGTGATGATGGGGTTGAGTGCAACAGGCTGGTAGTCGTTCAGACAGGACATAGATGACTTCTTGGGCACTGGGATGATTCTGGTAGTTTTGAGGCACGCAGGAACCACCGCTGTACTCAAGGATGCGTTAAATATGTCTGTAAAGACGTCTGTGAGCTGCTCAGCACATTCTCTAAGAACACGTCTCAGTATATTGTCTGGCCCAGCAGCTTTTCGAGGGTTGACTCTGCTCAGAGTTCTCCTGACGTCAGCCTTGGGCAGACAGAGTACCTGCTCGTTAGGAGGAGGGGTGGTTTCTTGTTCAGTGCCTCTGTCAGTGCTGCAGGTCTGAGGAGTAGATTTATAGTCTATGATTGATTGTATTCCTTGCCACATGCGTCGTGCATCCTTGGGTTTTTGTATTGTCCATGTATTCTCTATGCATAAGTGCACTTTGCTTCTTTGATAGCCTGTGACAGTCAGGCTCTGGCTGTACTGAGAGCCACTGTGTCTCCAGACCTAAAAAATACAGCGTTTCTGACCCTAACCAAAGCTTGCACCTTTGCAGTGAACCAGGGCTTGTGGTTTGCCCGGCTGGTGATGGTTCTGGGGACAGTGACATCCTTGATGCACGTGTGTATTCCTCCAGGTCCACAACGCTGTCGTAGGTGGCAGCCTCTTTGAAAATGTCCCAATCAGTACGTACCCCTATAGTGCAGGGATGGATCCCCGAGGCCAGGTTCTCACTTGCTTCAGGACTGGTTTGGTGTGCCTCTGTATGGGTCTGTAGGTCTGGGGTGATGAGGATGGAAATGTGGTCTGTCCCAGATGGGAGTGGGGTGCAGCCGTGTATGTTTGTGTAGACAAAGTCTAACATGTTTTCCCCACGTGTGGCAAAGTCAATGTGCTGGTGAAATCTTGGCAGGACTTTCTTTACAGCTCCATTATTAAAGTCCCCCCTCCCCCAATTATGAAAAGTCCATCGGGGTCAGAGCAGTGTGCTGTGACGATCCCTGCGTTTGTGTACTATTCCTTGCTGAAAACACACAGCCCCCCGCCACACATCACAATGCAGCTGACCTGTCTGAGCAGCTGAAGCCTATTTCTGAAACCTATCACTGGTGGGGGAGCAAACGTGTGCATCAAAACCTGTTTTAGACCTGTGTGGCGAAGTTGATAATTGCTCAGCGTGACAAATGCCGTGTGTGGTGTGTGAACTTGCTGAAATGCTTGAGTCTCACGCTCAATGTGGCTTGAGAGCCCTGATTAAAACTATAGATTTGTAATCTTGTTAAAGGTACCATGGCATGAAAATATCACTTTATGAGATTTTTTTAACATTAATGCAAGTTCCCCTAGCCTGCCTATGGTCCTGCAGTGGCTAGAAATGGCGATAGGTGTAAAGAGTGCCTTGATCATACTGCTCTGCCTTTGAGAGAATGACAGCTCAGATGGCCCAATCTCTAATTTTCCTTCCCTTTCTCATGCTTTGCCTGCTTTTACCATCCAGAGAATTTCAACAACCGCCCCCCCCCCCCCCCCCCAAAACATTAGCTACACCGACTGTCAATGTGATGTGTGAGAGACCAGTTTTTTCTGTAGAGACATCATGGCTTGCAAACGAACGAAGCATGGCAGTTGCTCGGTGCTTAAATGTACAAATGAGTACAAATGTAGTTTTTTTTAGTTCCTTCATGTGAGCCTCTGAAGAAACAGTGGGTTAACTGTAGTCGCTGAGTTTAAATTTCTTCAGGTGCTTCTCCATCTGGATCAGATTCTGGGTTAAACTGGAAAGCTTGAACGATTGAGTGTCTACAAGCCATTGCTATACACTGTAAAGATTAGTGCATGTTACAAGCTGGCCCCTCCCACCATCCTCCACCTTGCCCCACCTCTCCCCTCCTCATTATCACTTAAAGCTACAGACACAGAAATGGTGTGTCCTCTGGAAATCTTATTGTGGGACTGGCTTGAAGTGGCTGTAATTCTGCTTGTAAGGCTGAATTTTGGAAACATACTTCAGATACAGTATTAGGGGACCACTAAGACCTATATATAAGTATACAAAAGCAGCATGTCATGGGACCTTTAAGCCTTGGAAAGTTGTTAACAACTATAAAAGAAAATATGTTAAATAAAACAAGCTTCTCTTATAGGAATATGTAACAGTGCACCTCTGACATCCTATTAACTGGTTGTTGGTGATGCAGAGTCAAATTATAGACTCCCTTTAACTTTAAATGCACTCGTTATCTGCTCTCTGTCACTTTATAGCCTATTAAATTTCTTACAGTTGCCTGGTGGTCCATATTACAAGTATAATTATAATAAGTGTCATTTTGGATTTTAGTAATGGTGAATAAAAAAAAATTCTGGCTAATAAAGGTACTCAAACTGTGAAGATACTGTTCATTTGAATGTATTTCTAATAAATATTATGTGAGTAACACGCAAATGTAGAAAAAAATTTACGTGTACTTTATTTCAGCATTAAGGCTTAATTCAATAGCCGTCATCTGACATAGACGTCAGTTTTGTCAGCTTTGATGCCGTGCTGATGTCATGTCTATGGGAGATGACATGAAGTAGTCATCTCTAACAGCCCTCCACTGTCCATGGTGCTGAACTTCACACCCAGACAATTGGCACCAGCCAGCTCCACATAGTTCCAGGGTGGGGTTGAACAATCACACACGGCTGTAAGACCACCTGAGGCTGCAAGACCACCTGAGGTTCTCCAGACTGAACCTAGAACACATTAAAAACACCACCTCCAGTGCAGCCGGGTGAGGAGCCCTACTCCATGTCAGACCTTGCTAGAGTGACTAACGGTAGAAATCCTCCTCCCCCAATTCCTTCTCTCTCTCTCTCTCTCTCTCTCTCTCTCTCTCTCTCTCTCTCTCTCTCCCTTCCCCTCTCTGGAAAACAGGAGATCAAAGGAGAAGCAGTTCTCCTGTGGCCACTGTACGGTTGCTCAAGCCGATTCACAGGACCTGTCTGTGGGACAGCAGCCCCCTCCGAAAGGAAGGGGGGTCTTATCATCTTCTGGCTCTGCCAGACTGATTAATTGCTGGTTTCCCATGACTTTTCTTGGTTTTGTTATCCATAATAAAGACTCTCCTACTGTGATCTGCTTCTGCCTGGCTCCATTTGTTCACTCGCCTATCGCACCAATACTGACAACTCATACAGGGCGACATAATGCTGATGGTGGTCGCAAATTTGAAAGAATGCTGATGGCTATTAGAATTAGCATTATATTAACATACATGATAATAGGATTAACCTTTTATCATCCATATTAATACAGATCTGGTTGTCAGGAAGGGACTCATAGCCTTCAGCAAAGCATTAATAAAAAACGTTCATGTCTGGAATGGCAACTTCATAAGAAAAGGAAAATGTGATTAAGGTAAAGTGTTTTTTTTTTGTTTTTCTAATTCTGGACCATTTCTTTTCATCCAAAAATAACCAAATGATCACACAGTACAAATGAACATTGACATGATTAAATGGTGTAAACAATAATGTTATACTCAAACATTTTTAGCAAATAATACTTTTTTATTTTCTCCTCCACTGTATTCTTGATTTCACTTTTTGTAATTACTTCTGTCTGTAAATAGCATTCGTATGGCTTTATAAATGCAGTAAATTGAATAAGAGCAATAACTTTATCTAAGCATTCAACTTTTCTGGAATAAAATAAATATCATTTATCAGTTTGAAATGTTAGTCATAAACATTTGTCCATTTTATTTAGTTACCTAAGGCTGACAGGATTACTTAAAAATAAAAATGTAAATTAACCGACTCATAAAGAGACTACTAGCAGGTCATTATGAAGCTGATTTTGACAGACTGAGGATTATCCAGGGAAATTTTTGGAACTCAGGTTACCATTTGTTGACTATGGAAAAAACCCACACCAGCAAGATCT
This sequence comes from Brachypetersius gabonensis, assembly GCA_037577145.1. Classification (NCBI taxonomy): domain Eukaryota; kingdom Metazoa; phylum Chordata; class Actinopteri; order Characiformes; family Alestidae; genus Brachypetersius; species Brachypetersius gabonensis. The sequence continues at coordinate 1,988 of JBBJLR010091345.1, read as the reverse complement.
CACTGATGCATACAATATTTTATTAGCTTGAGGCATATTTGTTTGTACTCTTTCACTCTAGATTAACTATAGAATATAAGAAACATATGATACCATATATTGCCCCTGTGATCGGACGGTCTTGAGTCCGAGTCCCAGGAGCACTAGTGGCACCACTGAGGTACCCTTGAGCACGGGAGCAGCGTATGGGGAGGGTACCTTGAATGTCTGGGTACTGTTCTGATATCATTGTGCCAGTGTGTCTGTTTATGTGGGAATGTCCTCAAGTTGGAACAGCACCTCAGGAGGCTCCTTACAAAGAGGGAATTATTAAAGAAGTTTAAAACTGCATTAAGTCCTACTGTGAAAAATATAAAATATATTATATTTGTGATTTTTTAACCATTTTCGGTCGCAGTATAATCTCAAATGTGCCATTTCTTTATTCATATGCCTTCGTTACTATTCTAAAGGTGAAATAAGCAAAAAAAAAAAAAAGAGGTCCTTAATGCGTAGATATATCCAATTCTGACTGGTTCTATGGACTATAAACCCCAGTCCTTATGACACCACCTACAGTAGTATGCTAATCTATAGAACCACAGTTGGTCTATAGAATAACTATCAGTAACAAAAGCCAAACACTCCTTCCTGCCAAAGCATTCGGCTGCTTCTCCAGGGACACTCCAGGGCTGTATTTTTCCATATTTTCCCTCTTGAGCGCGGGCCAGCATGCCAGCTGTTCAGCCACCGTATATCAATTAACATGTGACTCATATGAAAACACACACACAGCTCCCACAAACACGCACCCATACTAGGTTGGCCCCCGAGGACCCGTGGCACTTCCTTTAAAAGCAACAGCATGTGTGTTAAAATGTGCTTTGTCTACACTGCAGCAAAGGCCTCATTCTTTCAATGCATCCCTAAAGGAGTAGGTCAAGGTTTTAGAAACTCACTGTGCCGCTTTCACAGAGCATCATTGTGGTCAAGAACTACACTTCAATACAAATCAAGAGAAATTTAAGTCTATGAATGAGATCAAATCTTGCATGTGTTGTAACTTAGCAACTGTAACTAGGCCCAGCAACACCTAACAAGCTTTCAGAGCTTCAGAAATTACAATAAACTTTCTGCATTTGATATCTTATATTAGGAGAAGAAGTGACTGGAGGTCCCAGAAAGCAATATTTTCAGGATGACATTTAAAAATAAGTTATACTGAAAACAATGGGATGTGACATATTGTGATAAATTGACTGACACTTTGTCTCATTATTTCATTGCTGAAAAACGTTTTTCCTTCAGAATGACAAATAAAAATAACATTAAAACGATCACATATTTAAGAGATGTAAATGCTATCTTTAAGATGTCCTTACATTTTCATATACAGAGCAATGTACAATGGCAGAGAAATGTAACATTAGATCAACGCTTAAGAACTACTATTGATTTCGGCCCAAGCAGGAGAAACAAACTCTGTTCTTCAAAGTGTGATATGATGTTGATATACACCATGCTATCCAGCTGTTTTCATTACAAAAAACACTTAATTTTTTAATACAACTAGACTAATGGGTTCAATATGCATTTATTACAATAGTAAAATGATACATGATCGTTCTCCAAAGGTTTAGAGTGAAATGTAACAATTTCCTACATCAAAGACGACAAGATGAGAGGTGCGAGATCTGGATAAAACTGTACGGAAGATATGATTACCAGACATGGATTCAAGTTACATAGATACGTTAGCAAGTCTGCCGATGGCATTTTTTGCCATTCTTTATTCACTGGAATAAATGAGTAACCAGCTAACACTGGAAACATAAAATATGATCTATGATGTATCACCAGCAATCAAGTGGACAGGGGCTTAGCATACTTTGTTGGCAAAATGAGGAAAATGGGCCTCAGGTAAAAGTACTAAGTGAGTCTCTCTCTCTCTCTCTCTCTCTCTCTCTCTCTCTCTCTCTCTCTCTCTCTCTCTCTCTCTCTCTCTCTCT
>JBBJLR010091324.1:0-10345 GCA_037577145.1 Brachypetersius gabonensis | reverse complement strand
TCTCTCTCTCTCTCTCTCTCTCTCTCTCTCTCTCTCTCTCTCTCTCTCTCTCTCTCTCTCTCTCTCTCTCTTTCCTTGTCTTTCTCTGTCTCTGTAGGTTTCTGCAGATGGTTAATGGATGAATTAGTGCTGGAGAAGTGGTGAGGCCCGCTCTGCTTATGGTCCATTCTCTACACAATCAGGCACTTCAGCTTCCACAGCAGGAGTCAGTGGGAGTCAGGGGGGTCTGGGGGACTCGGGGAGGGGGTCAGTGGGCTTTCAGCGTTGGAGGCTGCTGGAAGGTTTGAGCCCTTTCTGTGCTCGGGGGGACGGCTTTCTCTCTCCACTTTATTTTAATCATCATTATTATTTACTATTATTTATGTAAAATACTGTCTCATTCATTTTGGTGGCTAAATCTGATCAATGCAGTAACATAAACATACACACTTTGTAATTACTCACCATTTATGGGCATCAGGGGTGCAATCCTTTCCTTCTCAACAACCACAAATAAATTACAGTGATGACATCACTGCTGTGCATGTATCACACTCACTCACACACACACACACAGCAGATGATTCCAGATGATCAGGCAGTGATCAGTATACTGGTGGTGCTGAATGCTGAGTGGTTGGAATTCCTTTATCTAGGCTCCTTGTAATCTTTAAGCATTTGCAGCTTGTCACAGTAAAACATTTGTTTCCATTTCTTTCATTTAACCTACTCAATATGCCAACGATAAGACAGTTTGACAGACAGATAATAGTATTTTTGCACCAGCAATGTGATTCAAAGCAAAATATAAAGAAATGACGGACGGCTTCAAACATTTGCAAAGTTCTGTATATTGTGAGCTTTTGAACACTCAATGTTTTGAACTATAATTCCAATCTTTTTATTGGTTATTCCAGAATTTGGATTGTAATATTAAACATTTGAAATATATTTCCCAATGTTGAAACTGTAATTCCAAATTTTTGAAGTGTAACCACAAACTTTCTAGCTGTAAAATCATTCTTTTTAACTGTAATTTTTAACCTTTTCAGCAGCAATTTTTGTTTTTTTACGGTAACTTCAGTCCTTTAAGCTGTCATTTCAATCTTTTCAGTTGTAATTCCAAAGCTTTGAACTGTAATTGTAATGTTTTGTATGATCATTCCAATGTTTTAAACTATAATTTCAGTCTTTTGAATTGCAAATGCAAACTTTAGAAGTATATGTGCGGTTTTTAAATATTTAAATGTTTTTAAAGTGCAGGTTTTTTTTGGAGTGGGGATTTTCAATTTTTTTACTGTAATCCCAAAACCCTGATAATTGCAATTTGTGTGCATGTGTGTGTGTGTGTTGGGGGATGATCTGATCCCATTTATATAAAAATCGCTGCTGTTCTGCAGTCTTGATTGTGCTGGTTGGACGTAAACAAGTGGAAATGTTCCATGCTCTGGAAATGGCTTCTCGGTAATGAAGTGGAAATGAGGAACTCTTCTGCCGGCCACTTAACCTCGTTCCGCCTGCAGTCAGACGACGGCGCTGCTTAAAAGGAAACAGACCACATCAGTCGGTCCGCACTGACCCCGGGATGTTCGTAATGAACACAGAAAAAACAGCCATCGCTCCCACCCGCTGTTTCATTTCACCCGGAGAAACGTCATAATCACCTGCCTTTATAACACCAGCAGAATCTGCTGAGCAAACCGGCACTTCTGCTGCTCTTCCACATAATCGTCAGCATTTTCTCAGTTAGTCAGTCTGTCGTCCTTTTGTTTCAAAAACAAATGGGCCCAGTGACTCACCATTATCTGTATGAAACAGCCAGTTTGGAGATGTTTTAAAGCAGTTAAATTCACTCAATTTAAACTCCAGCAGAGCTCAAATGGCCACCACAGCCCTGAAGGTTTTATTTTCATTTGTGCTCAGAGCTAAAAGAGCGCATTGTGCTGGTAAGAAAGTCTGTGAGGGCCTTTAGATCGTTAGGCTACTCCTATCAGTCACATAAGCAAAGCTTTGGACTCACCAGTCTTCGCCATCTAAACTGCTACTAATAAAAATAGTAGCTATTATTATTAATATTAGAAACACACACCTTGTGCTTTCACTAACAGGCCATTTTATTAGAACCTTATGCTCCAGTTTGCTGGCCACTTTTTTAGAAATACCCATCTTGTTCTTCCAGCCGAAAGCAAAGGGGTTTCTGACCCAGAAATGCAGCTGAAATTGCTTCCCAAAAACTGCAGGAAATGAAAACCAACAGAAAGAAGAATGAGATCGAGAAGAGGCCTGAAACCACCCTAAAGTGAATAAAGAGTGGATAAACGATTATTTGTCATTCCGACCATCAGCAGGAGGAGCGTTACGGATTACAGACATCTTCACGCTCATCTCAGCCTCGTCAGTTACATAATGTTTGATTGCTGAGCCGATGAGGGTCGTGTCTCTCTCTCTCTCTGTTTTTTGCTCTCTTTCAGCCCGGCTGACTCATCATCCCGTGACGTGTTTTCTTCGTTTTTGTCGATGGAGAATCCGGGCTAAATTTAGTCATCTTCTCTCACCGAGGCAAGCAAATCCCTTTAAGACCTTTTCATTCAGAGCTTATCAATTATTCTCGCTATTCACACACCCACACAGTGCAAACCTACTTCAGCACATATATATACACACACTTCCATGAACACAGTGAGATGTGTGCTGAACATCTTAAGAACTGCTTTCACCAAGTTCAGGATGATCACACTCCAGGAGCAAGTGAACCATCCCCACCCCTCAAAACCTAGACCTTACTTTATTGTGTAGATCCCAGAGGGTATTTTTCCCATATCTGCATTACCTTATGTTATGTTATTCAAAATCCTGACTGTCAGGACCCTCTTCGCTAATCACTGAGGAGAACATCTATGTCATCTTCATGACATAAACTAACTTACATTTACGTAAATGTAAGTGTAAGTTACATTTCACAAAGCACAAATAACACAAAGCAACTCACAAACTTCACAAAGCACAAATAATTTAAAGGAATCTGAAGTTGAAGTTTATTGTCATGTGTACAAAGTACAGTGTACAGAGCACAATGAAATTCTTACTTGAACACCCCCTTCACAAACAGAACATAGAGACATAAAAGACATGAAAAACAGTGCAGTGTAAAGTGAACAGTGTTGTGTAAAGTGAACAGTGCAGTGTAAAGTGAACAGTGCAGTGTAAAGTGAACAGTGCAGTGAGAAAGTGTGAGTGCAGTGTAAAGTGAACAGTGCAATATAAAGTGAACAGTGCAGTGTAATGTGAACAGTGCAGTGAGAAAGTGTGAGTGCAGTGTAAAGTGTGAGTGCAGTGTAAAGTGTGAGTGCAGTGTGAATTGTTGTGTGCTACAATACAGATGTATTGTACAACAGAGAGGACCACAGTTACTGTGTGTTGAATAGTCTGATGGCACTGGGGTAAAAACTGTTCCTGAAGCGTGTTGTGCGTGTGTGTATTGTCCTGAGTCTCCTGCCAGATGGCAGGAAAGTGAAAAGTGGCAGTGCAGGGTGGCTGGGGTCCTTCATGATGCACATGGTTTTCCTGAGACAACGCATGCTGTAAATGTCCATTATTGCAGGGAGTGGAGTGCCTATGATCCTCTGGGCCGTTATCTCCACCCTCTGCAGAGCCTTCATGTCCTGAGCAGTGCAGCTGCTGTACCTTATGCTCCAGTTTGCTGGCCACTTCTTTAGAAATACCTATCTTGTTCTTCCAGCCGAAAGCAAAGGGGTTTCTGACCCAGAAGAGCAGCTGAAATTGCTTCACAAAAACTGCAGGAAAAGAAAACCAACATAAAGAAAAATGAGATCGAGAAGAGGCCTGAAACCACCCTAAAGTGAATAAAGAACGGATAAACGATTATTTGTCATTCGCAACACTCCCTGTGAGGATGGACTCCACTGTACACCTGTAGAAGCTGGTGAGGACAGAGATGGACACTCCAGCCTTCTTCAGGCGTCTGAGGAAGTGAAGTCGTTGGTGGGCTTTTTGGTGACAGCTGCTGCGTGATCTGAGGACTTGAGGTCAGCAGTGAGGGTGACCCCAAAGAGCCTGAAGCTGCTGACCCTTTCCACAGCATCTCCCCCGATGTAGATGGGGGGATGAACTGCACAGAGCTTCCAAAAATCCAGTACCATCTCTTTAGTTTTGCTGATGTTAAGAGAGAGATTGTTCTCCTGACACCACGCCTTTCAAAGCACTTCATTGTAATGGAGGTTAGTGCAACAGGCTGAAAGTCGTTAAGGCAGCTGGCTTTGTTCTTCTTGGGGACAGGAACAATGGTGGTATTTTTGAAGCAGACGGGGACAGTTGAGCTTCTCAGGGAGGTGTTAAAAATGTCTGTAAAGACAGCAGACAGCTGCTCACTGCACACCTTCAATACACGACCCGAAATTCCGTCCAGGCCGGCAGCTTTGCAGGTGTTGACTCTGTTAAAACTCTTTTTGACGTCCGTAACAGAGACGGTGGGAATGACATCATGCAGCGCTGCCAGAGCTCGTTCTGGTGGGTGTGAGTTTGTGAGCTCGAAGCGTGCATAGAACGCATTCAGTTCATTTGGGAGTGATGGGCTGTCGGAAACGAGAGTGTGTGCTTGTGGTTTGTAGTCCGTTAGTGTCTGAATCCCCCTCCACATCTGACGCGCGTCACGTGTGCAGCTGAACTGAGAGTCCACCTTACTGCTGTACTCCCGTTTCGCGTCCCTGATGACTTTCTGGAGATCGTATCTGCATTTCTTGTACAGGTCCATGTCTCCGGACTGGAAAGCACACGAGCGCTCGCGGAGTTTTCGGTGGATGTCAGCATTGACCCAGGGTTTCTGGTTGGGAAATGACCGGACAGTTTTTGTGGGGATGCATTCCTCCATGCAGGTCCTAATAAAATCAGTGACCCCAGTGATGTACTCGTCCAGGTCAGAGGATGAGTCTCTGAACATGTCCCAGTCCACACAGTCAAAGCAGTCCCGAAGCTTCTCCTTTCCCTCACGTGTCCAGCGCTGCACAGTTCATGTCATCGGCTCCTCGCGCTTTAGTCTCTGCCTGTAAACAGGCAGCAACAGAACCGTGCTGTGGTCCGAGGCCCCCAAGTGGGCATGCGGCAGAGACCGGTATGCCCCTCGATGTACTGTGTAGCAGTGGTCAAGCGTGTTGGGGCAGGAAACATGCTGGTGGTATTTTGGATACACACTCCTAAAATTCGCCCTGTAAAAGTCCCCAGAGATAATGAACAGACCATCCGGCTGCGCATTCTCATGGCTGGTGATCAGCTGGTAAAGTTCACTCAGAGCGCGATGTGTGTTTCCTTGTGGTGGAATATAGACCGCCGCCAGTAACACTGCGCTGAACTCTCTGGGCAAATAATACAGCCGGTACTTGATCACCAGGTATTCAAGGTCCGGGGTGCAGTTTCGTGCGATGATTTCCATGTTCGTGCACCACGAGTTGTTGACGAGAAAGCACACGCCACCCCCGCGTTTCTTCCCCGAAGACTTTGTCCGATCAGCCCGGTGGATTGTGAACCCCTCTGGGAGGACTGCGTGGTCCAGAATGCTCTCGGTCAGCCACGTCTCTGTGAAACAGAGGACACAGCAGTTCCTCAGCTCTCTTTGGAGTTGAAGTCTTCCTCCGAGATCGTCTAATTTGTTGTCCAGGGACTGGACATTTGCCAGGAAAATACTGGGCATCTGAGGTGAGATCTGTCTCCGCGATCTCACCTCAGGGTCTAAAACACCAGTTTTTCCATATTGTTTGACGATTTTTACATTTACGGCATTTATCAGACGCTTTTATCCAAAGCGACTTCCATTCTCTAACTACAGAGGGCAGTCTCTCCCTGGAGCAACTTGGGGTTAAGGGTCTTGGTCAGGGACCCAGTGGTGGTGCTGAAGGTAGGATTTGAACCCATGACCTCTTGGTCCGGAGGCAAGTATCCTACCCACTGAGCTACCTCCACCCGCAGTAGTGTTTGTCTGTCATACTTAATTAAACTACTCACTGGCTGCAAACTAGACATTACAAACAAGACAAAATACACAAAAACAGACAATCTGTGAGGAGCAGATTCAACACATCGCCATGCTACGGCGCAGTCTCAGATTTGAGAATCTGTGTGATCTGAGAGGGTTCTGGTGGTTCCTCTCTTTGTGATCTGAGAAGGTTGTGGTGGTTCCTCTCTGTGTGATCTGAAAGGGTTCTGGTGGTTCTTCTCTGTTTGATCTAAGATGGTTCTGATGGGGAATTAACTCCCTATTTACATTTACATTTATGGCATTTAGACTTCCATTCCCTAACTACAGGGGGCAGTCTCCCTGGAGCAACTTGGGGTTAAGGGTCTTGCTCAGGGACCCAGTGGTGGGTTTTTTTTGAAGGTAGGATTCGAACCCAAGACCTCTTGGTCCAGAGGCAAGTATCCTACCCACCCTCCATATCTGGTACAGTCTTAGTCTACTACAGACTACTATCCCGGAGGGCTGGTGTTCCGCACAGTTTGATGGTTCTCCTACTCAAACACATTTACTAAACCTGGCAATTAATTGGTGAGGTGAACCAAAACGTGCTGGACAGTGGCCCTTCAAGACCTAGTAGCAGCTTATAAATTGTAAGTGTGAATTACTTGTGTGATGGGCATGTTTTCTTGTGGACTACAGAGCACTCATGTATATTTCTGGATAAAAGACTCTTCTAAATGTTGTAAATTCTATAGAAAGTCTGTTTTTCTAAAGTAAAACATATTCTGTTCATCAGCATTTTGTCTCCTGAAATTCAAGACAGTTTTGATAAACGCTGTATTTTTGTCTTTCGGGGGTATTTTGTTGAACTGACATTTTGTGATATCGATTCGGAGAACAGGAGCATTCACTTCATTTATGATTTTTATGACCTCCCAACCACCAGGACTCGGACCAGTATCGATCCATGATCGATTTGGTACCGGGCCGCACAGAAAGATAATCGGAGTCTGAAAGATCTTTTGTTTTGAAAAAATGCTTGTTTTGGTCACATAAAAAATGTTGCCTACAAGTTAGCAAAAATGAGTGAAAAACCAACGTCTTAGGGGAGCATCTTCATATTTTTACGCACTATTTTTAGTTGTATCTATACCGGTCCATGAAAATATTGTTTTACATTAAACTGGTCTGTAGTACAAATGAGGATCGCTGATTTAGAGCATCCAGTGACACTCAAGGAATAAATGTACACAGTCCACAAAGCAATGTTTTGACCCGATCTGCCGTAATGAGTCTGAAGTCGGCATTCTATTTATTGAGCTATGGCAGATTATGTTGAAAAACATCAAAAATATCAATTTTTCTTTTTTGGTCTTATATGAAAGAAAAGTTCTTCAAAATGAATCTCTCAAAGTTTCATCATAGAATTAACTGCAAAAATGTACTTAAATGGCTATTTAATCTGAGTTTTAGCTCTCAAATCTTACAAAAGAATGTCCAAAATAAGTGCTGTTTTCGCCTCTCTTCTGAAACGTCACGATCTCAGCTGTACAAGTACGGTGTTAAAATGTCAATCCCTGCTCTTCTTAAACCAACCAAATGCTTAAATCATGTATCATGTACACAAAACCTTTGCAGTTGCCAATAGGAAGCCCTGTTCACAGCCTTGTGTCGCCCACCCCTCGACTGATTAGCAGAGTTCTGTGTAGCCTAATGCTAGCGTGTTTTTTTTTCAGAATATATCTCCTCACGGGTTTAACATTTGTATGTGGGGTCAACATCATCGAAGTTTAGAGTGAAGCGTGTCGTGTTGTGTGATTGCTGTTTGGAATAATGTCATTGTCAAAATAATGTAAAATAGCTAAAGCTTAAACTCAGTGGACGTCTCCAGTTTGCGCTCTGCTGCTGGCCAGCAAGACTGAATCAAGTTGATCAATGAGTTCTTTGGCTCTAGTGATGTGTCTTCATTCTGATTTAATGTATTTTTCTAAGTATCTAAATGTCTGTAGTGAAATTTTGTTGTTGAATACTGGGTGCATCTCTTTGAATGCTATGGATTGTTAAAGAGATCAACAAAAAACTGACAAAAACTTTAAATACGTTTTGTTTTCAGTTGGAAAATGGTGCTGTGCTACCGTCATTCGGTAGCATGAAAGGCTTGTGTTGCCATGGTGACCTGTGTGGGCCATAGATGTCACTGATGCTGGGGATGATGGGAACAACTTTTCTAACTTTTAGAAAAATCAGTAAAACTTCGAGCCCCATAACCCCCAACCCCCAAGAACAACATTTTGGGCTCCTCTTGTCATGGTCATTTAAGGAATGCTTTCAAGAACTGTCTAGAGAGTTAAGGAGTTACAGTGTCTCTTCAGTGTTAAAAAGTCAAAGAAAGTGCATGTTCATTCAGTTTATTTTCTTATTTAGGCCAGGGGGTCTGCAGGGGGCCCCACTCTGGAGCTCCAGGATTTTGCATGTTCACCATCACTGCTGATATCAGGACAGCAGGTTATACTGTATTGGGGTCAGTGGTGGAATATTTACTGGGTCTCTCTCTCTAACACACACACACACACACACACACACACACACACGCATAAACACACAAATACACTAAGACCGCAGCCATGTGCAAGCAAGGGGAGAGTGTGATAAGGATGAGAGCTTCTGAATGGCCAGAAGCTTACATACACACACACTTAAACACACATGCGCACAAAACACACGCGCACACACACACACACACACACACACTCACACACACACACACACACACACACAAACACACACACATAAACAATGCACTGACAGATTAAGCATCCATGGCATGGTTGGCAGGTTCTCACCTGTGTGTGCCAACACCTGCATGCTCTGGCCCTGTCTCAGCGTGAAAGGAGCTTAAAGCTTAAAGCACGCACACACACACACACAGATTCAAATATGCATATGTGAGCGCTGCCTGGGCTGGAACTGTCATGCTGTCAGAGAAGGGTTCGCTATGGGGGAGCGCTCTCAGCGCCGTGTGCCAGAAAGGTCTTCCCTCCTGAGTGTGAGAGTGTGTGTGGCCCCGCGAGAGTGTGTGAACTGTGTTCTACTGACTGGAGTGTCTGACAGCATTTCTCCTCTCCAGAGAAGAAGTTGTGGTAAAGGTCCACACACCCTCACAAATGCACACACATTTTTAGGAAACTGACTCATGTGTTTATATGAATGTATTTTATAAATAAATAGAAATTCACATAAATATACTGCATATGGGACATATTATTAATAATAAATGTGTGTGTGTGTTAATATCCTTGTTTCTTCTGGTGCTATTTATGGCAAAAAAATGCATAAACACACACACACACACACACACACACACACACACACACAAACAAACTCCAGTGGATTTTGACTGTCTAGTTAGACGTAGCAGAGAGCGTATGGCTGCATTCCAGTTCAGATCAGTTTAAGCCCTCGATCACTTCCCCTCGCCAGTCCCTGCTGCCATAAGCCATAATCCAACACTGCGCTGCAACAAAAACAAAGAAGAAGAAATCTTGGCAAGTGGGAAGTGTTTATCATTTTTGTCTCAGTATGAGTTTGTTAAGACACGATAAAAGAGTTCAGACTATTTTCGCTGATATACTGGATCTTCAAATGCAAAGTGCATAACTGTAGTAATACATTCTTTGTCTGTCACTACACTTATTCCAAGGTCATGTAAAAAAAGCGACAGATGGTTTGAGATGCTTTGAAGTAAAGGACCCGTAATGGTTTCTCACTCAGAATGTTGTAGTTCTAGAAAAGGATTCTCTTCAGCACATCATGTCATGCGGTTCTACTGCCCGACTACATTCTATTAAAGTGCAGCGTCACTCCGGTGTGATCTGGAACATTCTAACACTGAACATTCAACACTGAACATTCTAACACTTCTGATCATCACTGCAGGTTAATGGAGATTCAGAATTACAGTCGATACGCCGTCGTCTTTACACTCAGAGTTTTATATTTATACTTTTATACTAAACGTCTATCAATAACTAAATCACAGTAAACTCTGGCTGCATCTCAACAGCTGATACACCAACTGACAGACAGAGAACCACCTGACACCCGTCAAAGCAACACCAGCAAATGACCTTGCAGAGCTGCTGTTTATAAACCGTCTTTATCGAGTTTTTGCCTTCTTTCTTATTCGCTCATGTCTAAAATGGGCGGCGGAATCACTTTTATTTTGGGGGCATGCCGGCTTGGCTGGTTCTGGCGACCATGATTTCTAGTATGTATAAACACATTCATAGAAACACTAACAGACACATGCAGCTTCACTGGGGCTCGTGTGTGTGTGTGTGTGTGTGTGTGTGTGTGTGTGTGTGTGTGTGTGTGTGTGTGTGTGTGTGTGTGTGTGTG